>PVJO010020446.1:0-32042 GCA_004026905.1 Hystrix cristata
AAGGATGTGCTGTCCATCTTTTGACCTTATTTCCAAGTTTCAGATACTTTCTCCAATTGTTTTAATTGTGATAGAATTTATAGCCATTTAAAAGTAAAGTCAGTAGTAAACACCTGCTACATGGAAAGACCACACATATCACAATCATGCCAAACTGGTTATTTTATGAGTAAGTTAATGATACATGGTATATTTTGGTAGCTTTATACTCTAAAGAAACATTCTTCTAGACCAACACACACCTCTTCAAATACACAATATTACCAAATATACTATGTATGTTTTGTTTACACCCAGTGATTCAGTCAACCCTCACAAAACCATGGATGTCTGGGTATTAGTTCAGTAAAACAACAGCTTCAAAATAGAAGGATGTGGGGCAAGGCAACCATAGTGCCTAAGGGCATTTGTACTGTGTTTTGCTTCACACAGAATCTCATTCTTCTATGCCTATTCATGACGAAATGGAATTACAATACTGTTACTAAAGTAAATTGCATGTTAAATAGAGCCTAGGTTTTAGAATAACACTCACTATTGCAGTAATGAAGCACAACACTATCCAGTAGAATATTATTAAAATCGAGAGAGTTAATTTTGAAATATAGAACTACTTTACCATGGCTATCTCATTAGCAAAATGAAAGTACTATTTCCGTGAATTTCATTATTGTTGTAAATTTTGCCATTTAATAATCGCATACCTATTAACAGCTCTTAGGTGCCTATGATGTAAATAGAATATGTATTTTACGTCCATGTGGAGGGTGCAGACTGGTAAAGAAGATAGAAAACTTACAAAAGACCAATTGATTACAAACACTGTGAGTTTTATGAAGTACTATGAGAGCCTATGAGCCTAGTCTGCTGGGTATTGGCTGGTGTGAATGTGTAGACAGAGGCATAGTTAAGAATGTCCCCTCTAAGAAAGTTACCTTTAAATGAGGACCTGTGGGAGAAATGAGGCCTTCCTAAATCAAGAGGGGTTCTGGGAGGGAGTGAAATTTCAGAAAGGAAATCTCAAGTGGAGTGGCAGTGATAAAGGAGGTAACAAGACCATTGAGTTTTCCATTAGATGGGGTACTGCTGGATGGTTATCTGTGAGGATGACATATAAACAGATAAACTTTGTTTTGCCAGTCAGAAGTGTACATTCATCAACATAAATTTAATAGTCAGAAATGGAAAGCTTTATTGATTTGGAAAACACTCTTTTTTGGTTTTTGTTTGTTTGTTTTTTGTTTTGTTTCTGTTTTTTTTTTTTTGGTGCTGGGGATTGAACTCAGGGCCTTGCACTTACTAAGCAAGTGCTCTACCACTTGAGGTAAATCCCCAGCCCCCCACTCTTTTTTTTTTTTAATGTTGCATTGCTTTTGTTGGGGAGAGAGGAGAGAGAAAGATTGACACAGACTATCGTTTCATACCAGGTTTATATCAAGGATGTACATTCAGTAGACTTAATCTTTTTCAACAAAGCGGCCAAAACATTTTCATCTGTGGGAAAGAGGTATCAAGACAGGCACCTTGACTTTCCACTCAGATCAGTTTCTAACCACGTCATGATGTACTAGATCTCTGCTTACTCCCTGGGCTGTCTTACCCAAACAAGTTTTCTTTCCTGTAAATTAGGGGCCTTGAAAGGCAATTGAGTTTAGCTGTAGCTATGAGTGTCTAAGTAGTCAAACAAAGGTTAGTCCTCTTGCTTGGGAAAATAACCACAACTTTATTGACCAAATGACTCAACTTTTATTTATAATATCAATTATAGGCCATCTAATTCAGATATATAAGTGACATTAAATTGGATGGCAGAACTTTATACTAACTAATGAGTGGCTTTATCACAATTTCATTTTTGGATGTTATTTGGTTCATTCTCTTGGCATCATCTTTGCTTCTTTCCACATACCTCTTATGATGCATTTATCCCCAGTCATCAATATTTGTGGTTGTACTTAACATCTTTTCTAGAACTCAAGCACATAATAATCTTTGTATTTCAGTGCTTAGCACAGTGCCTGGCAAAAAGAGATGCTCAATACATGCTGACTGTGAGACTAAACAACTGAATAAATGAAAGATCCTAGATTAATGAACACACTACGAGAAAAAAAAATATCAATTATTCGACTGATTCTCTCGAATAAATGAATTTTTCATTTTAAAAGTATATGAGTACATCTCAGTTATTCTATTAAATAATATTGGAGTAGCAAGGTTTTTTTGACGGTGAAGATAATAATGTGATTGTCAACAATATATCCAACTTTCATTGAACACTATGTAGAAATCAGTCACGAGGGGTATCAGATATGGCTCTTGCCTCCTACAAATTGGTAAGTTGAAAAGTCATAGTATGTGCTTAAAATTGTAATGGTCAATGGAGGAAATGTATGCCAAATGAGTATAATAAAAAGTGAGAGATACCAGATTTTTGGAAGATAAATAGCAAGTTACGCCAAAGAAAAAAGCACTTACATGTAGTATAGGATGCTCTTGATTGTTCTTAGATGACCAACCACTAGCTCTGTCTTGCTCTGCATGTATTTCTCAGTCTTTATTTTATAGCTGACTGTTTTTGAAGATATCATTTATATTTTATACACAAGAAGACATGGAAAGGAGAAAATACAATTAATACATATTGATTGCTTGCCGTATCACAGACATTGCAAACAGATTTTTCCACAACATTTTTTGAATATGTACTCCATATTCAAAGCCTTTCCAGAACATAACCACATTCACAAGCTTCTTAATGTAATCTGCATCTTTTGCTAGTTGCAGAGCAGAACTTGATCTGGCTGAGAACACTGTTGAAAAGTGACTTGGTGGTAGTATATATTTCACATGAAATAAATCCCACCTATTTTAAGTGTAAAACTCAGTAAGTCTTGAAAATGCGTATCTTAGCATAACTACAAGATGTAAAATATTATCGCTCCCCATAATTCCTTGGTGTTCCTCTGCAATTATACATTTGGCTTTATAAGATGCTTCCAGTTGCTTTCTAAATTGCTTGTTGCATTTTATTGTTGCTCCATATCTTCACCAGCACTTGATAGCAGCCATACTTTTAAATTTAGCCCTTTTAGTGACTTTACTGTCAGCTTAATTTGCATTTTTCTGATATGCTGTTGATCTTCTTTATGTGGGATTATTAGCTATAGTTATGTTTTCTTTTGAGAAATGATAAAATGTTCAGATCATTTGCACAGGTAGATGTGTAAGGGTTTCTGGATACTAACACTTTGTAAAATAAATACATTATAAATATGTTCTTTCATCCTGTGATTTGCCAAAAATATTTCCATAACTGTTTTTCAAACAGCAAAATGTTTTAGAGTACCTAGTTTTGTCTTCTATAGTTTGTACATGATCTGGTGACACATTCACAAAACCACAGAGTGAATTTGTTCCATGGCTACTAGTATGAAAGTTCAATCTTTGATTGACTTTGCAATGGCAGCGATAGTAAGAATATTCGTGCAACAGTGATTGTGTCTCATACATTTTATTACCTTTTCCCTGGATATGAAATGCCAATATTGTCCTTCTAACTGATTAGATGTCTAAATAGAAAGAATTATAGAGCCTCAGGTTATGAAGGGAATGATAAGATGTTCTTTCCATCCTCACATTAGGTAAACTTTTTTTTTTTAATTTTATTTTAATGGTACATTTTAGATGTACATAGTAGGGATTTGTACCTGTACCTGATATATCTTGTTGCTTCTTTTTTCCCCATTCCCTTCCCCTCACCCCCTCCTCCCTCCCTATCTACAAAAGCCTTGTTTCCATTTTTTCCTTCCATTACTTATTTCTTTTGTCCTCTGTTCCGTTCCCCACCCTTGTTCCTTTTCCCATTTGGACATAGTCAGGTCGTTTTCCTAACACACTTGCAGAACCTGTTCGCATTAGGGGCAGAGATGCAGCATAACTGGCCTTGAGGCTAGACCAGGAAAGGAAATGAACTTTTCTCGAAGTTTTTCATTTGTAGGATGCTGCCCAAGTTTCCACAGCTTGACAGTTGAACATCTCGTTAGTGTATGACTCTCAAGTGGAGTCAGGCCTCAGGAGTGGCTGAAGTGGTCCTGTGGGGCGTAATGAGTGCTTTCTAATCAGGCAGAATTAGGCACACATGCTGGATGAGCAATTTGCGAGTCACTTGGATGCCCTGAGCCACAGCCTCCCTCGTCGGTGAAATGTAAAGCTTGAAACACATTCCTGGATAGAGCGAGCTTTCAGTGAAGGGTAGTTGTTTTGTTCTTGTTGATTGGTGATATGAAGGATGAAATGGAAGGAGAGTGGTTTTTATTTGTTTGCTTGTTTGTTTGTGAGCTGCAGTTTTATTAAGAGGTCAAAGAGGATAAGAATTTAATAGAAAAGAAGAGGACAAGATTAAAACCTAAATCTTTATTTTTTAACAGATCCCACCTAGACTTTTAGTCATAATAACAATCTAATTGTGGTCTGATTTCATCAGAGGCTATTATTTTGGAGGTCATGTATGTGGAATAATATCCCTGGCATATAAAACCTAAGAGCTAAGTGGTATAACAATCACTGCCCAAGGTAAGACAAACAGAGTTAAGTATTATTAAGGGAGAACATATCGTCCTATGGAACTTTAAAATTTTTTGCATAAGTAGTCCAAACTTCACACAATATGAAAAGACTACATCCTGAACACTCACCTCCATCCCTCTGCCAACCACTAATCCCCCATCCCCGGCTCCCTAAAGCCTAACAGGTCTGCTACCTACTCAGTGTCTCTTTATGTCAGTATAGGGAAAGGTGAATAGTTACTCTTTCTCCCCTTTCACGGTACAAAAGTCGGTATGCTGTGCACACTGTTGTGCATCTGCTGTACATGGCCTAGCATGTCAGTACTCTAGAGTGGCCAGGAGAAACTTCTAAGTATCTTTCTAACCTTATGTAAATGTTCTGCTAAAGCAATTTACACAAGCTACGCTATAGATAAAAAGTGACCCACTCCCTGCCTTGATGGCTTGGTTCTCTTTTGTCCCAGAGGCAGAAGGTAGTAGTAGTTAAGAACTAAAGAACTCCCTGTAATTTCTGAAGACATACTCTAGAATTCAGCTACTTTCAAAAACAAGCTCAGGAAATTTTGACATTCTTCCTTCTGGCAAAATTAGTCTTGAGAGATTTGTGGCAGCCCGAAGGCTTGGACTACAAATGAAAGTATATTTTGGCATAAAAGTTAATGCAGTTTTTTCACCGGAGAGTGAATGCTTTAATGTTTAAAATTTGAAAGGAAAAAAAAACCTGAAGAGTCAGTGTTCAGTTTAGTTCAAATGACTGGGAAGAAATCCTCCTAAGGCAACTCTTTGAAAGGTGAATTAGTTGTAACTCTGAAGGGAGCTGGATCCTCTTGGAACACTATTTCCTGAGTAAGTTATAGGAGAGGCCTCTCTGTGAGTCATGATAGTGGGTGGAACAGTGTTGAAGTGACGATTACACGTGCAGTTTATCTTTTTGCTAGGATGCCTGGACATAGTTTCATCTTTCTGGTTTTGTAAGCGTTCTAGCTTGTTTTAAACACCCAAGTATGTGTATGTACGACTTTCTAAATTTAGAAGAATAGATTGCAGGAGAAAGTTGACATCAGTGATACAAATATTAAAAGGTACAAGATCACTTAAGTCAGGCATATTTTTACTAAGAATTAATTCCCTATTTGTACAGTAGGTTAAAATTCATTTTTATGTTTTTGCTTCTGTTAATAAATTTATTTGCATTTTCTGAGTACAAAGCAAGTAATCATAAGAACAGGTGCCCTGGAGACAGCTGAGTGGTGGGTGTAAGCCAGTCTGGCTTCCACATGTTCTGTGTTGCTAGATGGTGACAGGGAACACAGCAAATCCCCGGAGTCAAATCACAAAGAGAAGGCTGCCGAGCTGTGTATCAAGACCAAAGGCTTCCAGTTGTATAACATTCTGCTTTCCTCTGGAGATGTTGGTCATGTTCTAGGACACTGATGACAGTTCTTATCTCCTAGACAGTTACAGATCAGCCTTGTGAATTTCGCATCCGCATCAACTCATACTATGGGGGCAACTTTTGACAGGATATGATTGTGTGTTATTTTTGGAAGACCACAGGAGCTGCCTGTCCTCAAAAGTGTGCCTTCCAATTTGGGATGGGTCTTTCTGTAGCATGGATGGAAGCAAAAGAAATGCCTTTCCTTCCTGGTCCCGTGTCACATAATATCAAGCATGCCAGGATACCAGTTTGTGGTCTCTGCCAATGATTGTATGTCTGGCCCTTAATTTCATTCTACTGTACAGCACGTTGTTCAGGTATTATACTATTGAACTTTCATGATTTCACTTAAATTCTCTTTTTGCTTCTCATACCTTGCTTACCAAACATATATAATATCCCAAAATATGCATAGATTTCAGTGCCAGTGTTAGTAATTAGATAGTGAAATTAGGATTTCCAGCTTGAGCATTTTTATATTCCCTTTATTAAAACTTTTTCAGTGACTGATCTGATCCAATTTAAAATTATCATATTGTATTCACAAATCATCTGAGTCCTCATAAGGATGAACACATTTCCCTAGAGGATCATGTCATAAGAATACGAGCTCCAGAGGGTGAGGCTTTGGAGTGCTCTGTGGGGAAGGGAGAAGGATGGTTGTGTGAGTTCAGTGCGCTTGGTTTTCCCAGAACCTAACAACCATTGTCACCTCTGCACCTTAACACTTTGGGATTCACCACGGCATGTGTCACAAGTGATTTTAGTTGATAACATACAAACATTTCCAAATGAATTGCCTAAATTTCAGTGGATTTAAGCCTCTTCTAAAGTATATTGATCTTCTAGCGTGTGGGAGAAAGTGATCGTAGATATCTTGTGCATGGCTTAAAACATATTGGCCTTAGACTACAGTGTGACTATGAGTGCCCCGGGGACACCAGTAAAATGCAGATTCATGACCCACCCTTCAGGGAACCCGAGACTGTAGCTCTGGGTTGAGGTAACAAGCTGCATCTCTAACCAGCTACCCAGGTGATGCTGACACGAGTGGGTAGAGATCACGGTTTCACACGTAGCAGCTGACTGCATCAATGACAACCCATCTCGAAGAGATCTTGTGACTTCCTTCCAGCTTGAATTCTTGTTTTAGCTTCCATCCTCTAAGACTTGCTGGGTGTAGTCTCACCCAGAGGAGTTTTGGCTCATAGACCCTGACTCCTCATGACAGGTGCAGACAGCTGCCAGTTCCTAGTGTGAGTCACCCTCCTCCTCAGAGGCGCCATCAGAGATCACAGCTCTCTTCCAGATTACAGTTCTCCCCACCTGCAATTAACAGCAAAGGAACCTGAAAAAAAATTCTTTCATTTCTAAAAAGAACATGTTAGACAAAACTTTTTAAGAAGCTGCCAATCAGTGATAAGAGAGTCCAGAGACAGCTGAAATTATTAGTGGTTAATATGGATGTGAAAAGAGTATGACTATATGGAAGAAATACACAATTTTTTTTCTAAATGTTCATAGAATTATACAGCACTACCACAAAAGCTATTTTTGTCTTCCTTCCTTCAAGTATAACAATGTTAACTACATTTTACTATCAATTAATAGTTACTAATTTTGCTCTTTGCTTTGGGCTTTTGAAAAATCTACTGTTCTAAAATATATATCTACAAACTTTTAAAAATACCTACTGTTCTTGAATTTCTAATCATCGATGTTTAAGATTTTACATAAATTAAGATTATGCTTTCACCGTAATTGTGATTGAGCTGGAAGGATAAATGATTCATGCTACATTTCTGCACAATAGAAGTTCCATATTTCTTCACTAGTTATTCTACGATGTCTCTGTCCACTTAGTACATTTAAAAGGAAGAATTCCCTTCAATTTTTTTTTTTTTTTTTGTGCTGGGGATCGAACTCAGGGCCTTGTGCTTGCAAGGCAAGCACTCTAACCACTGAGCTAAATCTCCAGCCCTTCCTTCAATTTTAAGTAAATGAAATGATCGTCTTTTCCAGAAACTTAAAATTCAACTCTGGAAAAAGACAAACATCCTATTTGTGAGAACTATTTAAATACATAACTCTTAAAATTTTAAGAATGTCTAATTGTTTCATTTGTTTGAGTGGAGAACTGAACCATAACATCACAATTTTACTTGAAGTTTTAACATTTAAAGTTTTCAAATTGGAGTGAACGATTCTACGGGAATAGGAACATCTTCCTTTTTACTTTTAGACCTTTATTTCATTTGTCACTGACGGAACACCTATTCATGGTCAGGAAATATGGTTAACATTGAAGAAACAAAGACATGTAAGACTCAGGCTTTGACAGCTCTGCAGAGTTGATTATCTAGTTGAGGAGACAAAGGAAGGACACAGGAAATGCAATGGAAAGTAATACATACCATGGGGACAGCGCATACTAAGCACCATGGAAGAATTCATTCATAATTGATAACATTGCATTGAGTTTGAGGCTTTGTCTAGCTTTGGAGGATACAAGTACATTTACTGAATTCAAGAAAATCACAGTATAGAGAAGGAAGATATTAATTATAATCCAGTGCTGTAAGCATAAGCTCAGAGAACTGCTTAGGATATTCTGAGAGCAGAGAAGATCCTAGGGGTGAGAAGAGGCAAAATGCAAGTTCCCAGAAGAGGATATAACAGAAATGAGTCTTCAGTGGTGGGTAGAAGTTAGCCAAACAAAAGGCAGAGGACCAAAGGCAGGTTAGAGAGGGAGCTATCAGAGTATTATTTCTGGAGAACTGAGTCCTACACAGAAGCTATCAGGAGTTTAGAGTGGAGAGAAAGATGCCAGTTCACAGAGTGACTGTGTCCATATAGGGCTTTGTTTTGTCCCAGGGAGACGATGCTGAAGAGGGCAGTCAGCTGGATTTACTTTTACACTCTGGTAGGTGGTAGCCAATTGGACTGAGAAGACCATTCTAGAAGCTTGGGCATAGTAATGCTTTTGAGAGGCAGACAGTAGGAATGTTGAAAAGGACAGTATCAGAGAAACTGAAAGGAGGTGTAATCAGCAGCACTCATCGGCTAATTGGGAAGTGCAAAAGTCAAGAACTCAGAGTTGTCACTAGGGTGATTAGGTGGAGGGAGATGACAGCAATGGAGAACTCGGAGTGAGAAATGGATAAGAAGAAGACATGATTAATTTGATTATAGTCAGTGAGTATGAGGTGGCTGTGTCATCCTTGAGAGTTTGAGGGAGCCATCTTAGGAAATTAGATATTTGAATATGAAAAGGAGTCTGAGAAAGCGATAGAGATTGGGGGTGTCACAAGACTATATGGATCACTGAAAAAATTGGAGTCGAGTTCGGGTGGAATGTAGTCGAGAAGCCACGGGACTGTGGTAGTGCTTCTCCAGAACTCAAAAGTGGGGTCAAGCCAGCGTGTTGGCCCACATCTGTAATCCCAGTATCGGGAGGCTGAGACAAGAGAATCGCGAGCTTGAACCTCACCCGGGCAGTTTAATGACTTTGTGAGACCCTGTCTCAAAAATTCAAAATGAAAGGAATAAAGAAGATCCATTTACAAAATGAGCATCACACCCAACAGGTTGTGAGAAAGTAGTTGGAGAAATGATGCAGTTTGAGAAAATGACAAGCTGGGAAAAAGTTTCTTGAAATGAATACTTCTAGTCATCATCTTCTGGGGCCGCAGGGTTACAGTGTGCATTAGTTGGGGTCCTCAGTGGTCCCAGCTGACTCGCATCCTTTGATCCCAGTCGTGTAAGATGAGGACACAGTTCTTCCAATCTCCGAGGTTGTATGGCTCACAGTCGTTTGATCTGGCACTTCACAAGGCACCAGTGTGGATATTCCTGTACTCACTTCAAGAGTGAGTGGAGACGGTGGGGACATCGTGAGTGGCTGGTCCATTTCTAACACTCACGCTGCTGGTTTGGGCCACGTGTCTCAGTTAATTCAGGCTTCCAGGCTCTGCTCTCAGCCCTGGGTACTCACTAGAGTCATCTGGGAGTTTTGTGAAAGATGATGGGGAGACCCAGCTGCCTAGAGATTCTCATTTAACTCCTGAGTCGTTGAACCCAGGCTTGTAGACATTTAAATAGTCCCCAGGTGATTCTAATGTGCAGACAAGATTGAGAGTCACTGCTGTCAAATAAGGAAACACCTGCTTTGCAAAATCTGAGTAGCTGTGAAGAAATCAAATAAATGCATAATGCGTGTGAAAGTATAATCCTCTAGTGAGAGGACCTTGAGGAATGAAATAGCCAAGAGCCAAGAAAGCAGCAATATGGAGTATTCGGGCTTTAGTTGTTCTTTTTACCTTAAAAACACTCACTGGAGAGTTGGCTCAGGTAGCAGGCAGTCAGGAAGTTTCTGTGATTCTTCCAGTGGCCCGGAGGAAGTCTGGGGTTAGAGCACAGCAGAGGCCCCGCCCCACCGTGGAAGCGCGCCGCTGACAGTATGCGCGTATGGTTCCCTACCTCGGGGTATCGGGTTTCTGTGTCTGTTTCCTGTTTTTGCAGCATCCAGTCGCTGTCCTCTTTCTGTGCAGATCTCCTGGCAGCACATTCCAAGTATATTCTGACTTGCAGTCTTGACTACTTAAAAACGGCCTCACTTCGGGCAAGTTATTAAAATTCCTCTAGTCACCCCTTCTTCATCTGTGCATAAATTTGTGGTGAGGGTTAAAACAGGTAATACATCTAATAAACTTAATCTAGGGCTAAACAAATAATTAGTCCCTGTGAAATTGATGATTTTTCTTTAATCGCAGCCACAATAGGGCAGCCAGACTTCGGCAAAATTTGCATAGCAATTTAATGCATTATTTGTAATTTATTTTATTGTTTATCTCTTTTCTTTCACTCAGATTTTTCCCTTTTTGTAAACTGTATCAGCTATACAAGTATAAGTTATAGAGATTATTGTTACAAAGTATTGATTGCCGTGAAAGAAAAGGTTGAAAGCGGGACATCTTTTGAATGGATGGAACGTTTTGCTCTGCTGGCACTTTGGAAATGCTTACTTGCATTTAAAAACATCACTTAATACTTTCACTTAAAGGAGGGATTTTAGATCCAGAAATAGTTTCTCTGTGGCATCGGGCTATGACAGCTTGATGATAGAAGCTCTATAATTCTCCCTGCTTCGTGACAGTGTAATCTACACAACTGCAGGCCGAGTTAAATGGCCAAGGGACAGTTTCCCCATTTAGATTCTTTGGCATTTAGCCATCTTCAGAACTAAAGAGAGCTCCCCACCCCACCAAAAAAAGGCCAACAGTGTGGACCTGACCAGATCATCACTCAGCAGTATTTTTATCATCAGGTGCCTCAGCTGACACCAGATCTACCTAAGAATCAGTTTGAAATCTTGGGAGGAAGAGTCCATGGTAGCCAGTGCTCCTATTCTGGCACAGCCACGGAGTTCCTTCAGGCTCAAAGGATGGGAGACAGTGAAAAATGCCTGTCTCCAATTGCCAGTCCCCGAAAAAGGAAAGAAAAAAAAAAAAGGAGGAACAAGGATGAGATAAAAATTCCTGCTGGGTCCTGTCATGAACTGAACTTGCTCTGTCACTCTGGCCCTCTGGACAGACAGCTTCCTCTCATAAAATCTCATCTCTGAAGCGAAGGTGCCGAGTGTCCAAGTACTGAAGTGGGAACAAATGAAAACACGCAGGACATGGCTACCTCGGCCCTGCCCGGGCACTGATTAGCGTGGCACCTCTTCACCTGCTCAGGCTGCGGGGCCTTCTGTAACTTCGGCTTGAGGGATCAGAAGCCTTTAAAGTCTTCACAGCGCTCTGAAATCGTAAAATTGATCCAAGCACAGAACCAATTTCTGGTACCCCATTCTCACGAGAAGTAAAGGAAACATTTCTTTTTGATTTGTTGAATGTTTCTATCCTACCAGTGAGAAGCAATAATCTTGGAAAACAGAAGTTGATCAATAAGTGTGTGTTAAATCACGCTGTTGCTGATCCAACCACACAGTACAGGTCACTTTGTAACATGGGTGTGTAGAGGGATGTAAGGAGAAAGATAACAATGCTGAATAAAATATAATACATATCAAGGTAATGGTAGAGAAAATAAGTGTTATTTATTCATTAAACAGACATCTAATAGTCATTCTCTAAGGAGGGTGGCTTCCCAGACACTTGAAGCTAACTAATTCTGGCCGACTCAGTGACGATCCTTTATCTGCACAGAACTGAATTGACCAATCATTCAAGCATGTATTTCAGGATGCAGTAAGTACTGTAAAAATATAGTGTGCTATGAAGGCAAAAAGCAGGGTGCTCAGTTACTGTAATGGGCTGGAAAGGCATCTATGAGAATGTGAAGCTTGCTCTGAGATCTAAAGGATGAGGAACATGAAACTGAGAAGTAGAAGCATTATTATAGGTCAAATAAGACAGGTGGCAGCACAGGCACTGCAGAGTGGCCCAAGAGTGAAGGCTTGTGTGGAAGATGGGGTGGAGCTGTCCATTACAGAGAGAGCCTGGAGTTCTGCTAGGAGCGAGATGAAAAGCTACTGGAGAAGTCAGAGCAAGGAATGACATAATTTTACTTATATTTTAAAAATAGCGTTTTGGATTCTTTATGGAGAATGACTAACCAGGGTTCAAGCAAAGAAACAGAGAGGCCAATTAGGAGGTTAATGTGCGAGAATAAGCAACAGACAATGACTTGAGTTTGGGCGTGGCAGGGCTCTAAAAGTGGCGGTGAATGGAGAGACGCGTGCCATGTGAGCTCACGGTACAGGGTAGCAAATGACAGAGAGCAGGTGAGCTTTAAACCGGAACAGGATAGCAGAAGTGTGAGTGACATAGCAGGCAAAAGCAGGAGATAGCGATGGGGACGCCCTGTTCCGAGGGACAGAAAGAGCCTTTAACTGAAACCCTGGATTCATACCCACAAGAAAGATAAAATATGAGAGTTTGACAGAAGGGATTTGAATACCAATCTCAGAAAATGAGAGAATATTCTTTAGATAATATAACAAGGACTATTATTGAATCAGTGAGAATGGTCCACAGAGAGGCAGTTTGAAATGAGAGACATTCTTGTTCTTATTTTGTACTGAATACCAAGAAATTTTATTGTGAATCTGACATCATAATGGCTGTAATTTATACTGTTTTATTTCCTTCGTTCTCTGTGCATGTCCTATCTGCTAGAGGTTTTAACTTGGGGAGTAAACAAAGATTTCGTCTTAAACTGTTACCAAAGCACTCAGAAGATCATTTTGGGCCTCATTATTTTTTTCCAGATGAGTTCGGCCCCTAAGGCTTTTTAAAATGTGAGTTTTCCCTCTCTCTTTAGATAGATGAAATCAATTTCCTTCCCTGGAGAGAAATATTTTCATTCAAATAGACCCAGTGGATCAGAACACAAGAGTTGTTTTGGTTTTTGGTCTGCAGGAGACATTGAGCACATTTATCCATCCTTGCCCTGTGAACACATTCCCTATCTTTACAACACTTTTTCTTTAAAATTTTGGATTTTGTTTGAATTAAAGCAAAATATATTAACTCACAGACTTTGTTAACAAGAAACACCAAATGATAAATCTGGAAAAGCGCTCTTACTTCTTCTGCCTCCTTATAATGGTTGTAAGGAGTTTATCCTTACATCATTCAGGTTTCTCCTGTGTCCCCAACAAAATCGAGGAGGTAATGTCAACTACTGGGCAGTCACACAGCCCTTTCTCTTCCCAAAACCAATGTTTCCCTTATTTCTGAAGCAACAAAGAAGAAAAATTCAAGAATTCTGTAACCCAATGCATCTATAATTCCCATCGTCTCTATTAAAAAGTAGATTTGAAAGAAGACCCCTTCAGCAGTTCCATGCCAAGGAATACCAAGCAGGGACAGCATGAGTTGATTTCTCTCCAAAAGTCTTCAGGGGGGACCACCTTGCCCATACTTCTGTCTCAGACCTCTGATTTGGTTCTGTTGTTCTAAGCCACCCAGTTGGGGGTAATTTGCTAGGCCCACTCTAGAAAACATTCCCCTTACCATTCAACCCAGCTCCCTTCTACTTCCTCTTTGCTCACTGTGCTTTGGACAATCGGCCTCTGGGATACTCCTTAAGCAATCAAAATACACTCCTGTCTGGAGCCTTGTCACTTTCTGGTCCTCTGTTGGTAATATTCTTGTTTTAGATATGTGCATGGCTTGCCCAGTCACTTCCTTAACACTTTGCTGAAAGAAGACTGCATCCTTTAGTTCCTACCTAATTGTTTTCTTTGAAATTGCACAACTCCCTCTTCCCTGCCCACCTCACTCTTTATCTTTCTTTCCAGGCTTATTATTCTTCTCAGCACTTATCACTCTTAGGCAAATATTTTACTCTTTTATTTGCATATTGTATGGCTCTGTCCTTCAGTTTGTAGGCTGTGTAGGTGGGGATTTTTATTGTTTTGCTAACACTCACATCCCCAACACTTGGAGCAGTGTGTGTCATGGGGTACACAGGCATAGATGAATAAATGTGTAAATTAAAGAAGTTTCTTTGACTTCAAATGTCTATTTTCTAATGAATGCATTCATCTCATCAAAAGCTTAGTCAGTCTCTAAGCTCAGTGCTTTTATGAACATTATGTTATAGAAAACTTGGTCCTTCCTTTCAGTGAATTTAAAACTTAGAAGGCTAAAAAATACTGAACAAAAGAAAAAAAAAGTAAGTGAGGATAATGGAAAGGAATCAGAAGCGAAAGTTGCACTTCACGTGCTATGTCTGCCAATGTTTATAATGTTTAAAATATGTTAATGTATATTAATAAATTCATATGATAATTTTTAAGAAGTCCCAATAGTAAAGGCTCCTTTCAAAACCTCAAGGAGCTATACAGCCTAGGAAGAGAGAGGTCATTTAAGGCCAAGGTGTTTAGGGAAGGCTTTTTGGAGGAGGTGGAATTTGAGCTATGAGGAGGTGTGTGACAGGTCATGTTGTAAGGACAGCAGGTAACACCACCGACCTGGTAGATGTGCACTGTGTATAGCTTTGGTGAGAGAGAGGCCTGGAAGGAAGAGCAGTAGATGTTACATTGTTTTCAGCTCACTGCCCTCATTCTGTTCCAGGGAGAGAGGAACAGAAGTAGGAAGAGTCTCCGTCATCCCAAAACATTTGAAAGCCTGTATGACTCAGGTGAAATCTCTGTGCACATTTGTTTCTTCCCATGAGCACCCATTTTCATACTGAAGTCCCACACTCAACCCAAGATTCCAGCAAGGGGCTGGCTCTAGTAGAAACTGTCAAGTTAGATGAACAAGAGCTGTAATCGAACCTGCTTTTCACTCTCAGTTTGTGCCAGAGAGAGGACAGCTCGCCTCTCTCTGTGGGCTCTGCGTCTGTAGATTCAACCAGCTACTGTTTGAACATATTTGAAAAAAACTGTGTCCGTATCTAATGGGCACACTTTTTCCTTGTCATTATTGCCTCAATGTAGAGTACAGCAACTATTTAGCTATCATTTATATTTCATTAGATATAAGAAATCTAGAGATGACTTTAAAAATACAGAAGGGTGTGTGTAGGTTATATGAAAGACTAGGCTATTTTACGTGAGGGACTCGAGTATCCACTGAGTTCAGGATGTGTGGGGGTCCTAATAATCAATCTTCTGTGGATGGTGAGGGATGACTACTAAGAATGGGAAACTCTAAGCTCTCCATTGCCTGCTTGTCTGTAGTATTTGTCACCTCTAATCAAGCCATCGATTTTTGCCAGCTCTGACATCCGAAGCCCCACACTTTCTCATATGCATGGTCACTTTTCATCAACCCTTCCCAATCTTGCACATAGTAGATACTTCTTGACTTTTACTTAATGCAGCTTATTTACCGATTCCTCCTTCTTCCTCTTAGCTTCCCTAGATGTCAGTTTGCCTTGTGCTTGTCATCTCCCAGTGCCTCTCTGGGTCACAGAGTCAAACACAGGCCTGGAAGCCAATCCACACCTGTCAAACTGAACTGAGTCCCCTGGAATAGACACTAAGTATTTCACTACTCCCACTATCATATCTTCACAGGTAAATTTCACATCTCCATCTCCCACGGGATTTTTCCATCCAATTCTGTATCTCCTGAAATGTAACATTGTATATGAACATTGATTTTGCAGTCAGCTGACAGGTCACAGTTTTCACTACGGTCCCTGCTGAGCATGTGCATTTAAGCAAACACTGGACATCTCTGCTACTCTCATTTGCAAAACAAAGATGATAATTATCATATCCACATCTCATTTGAAAAATGAGAGGAGAGGGCTGAGTGTACTTTGATAGCATTTGTACTTCCCTACACCACCACTCTGGTGACAAAGTATCTCTTGCTGAGTATTTGCCGCTACATCCCAACACCAAGTCCCTCTACAAAGCCTGTAACCTCCTGGAATCTTCTCTTTGCTAGTAATGACTGTTTCATAGCTTTAAACTTAGTTATTATTGTTTTCATTGTGTATCATTAGCTTTAACGTGAATACAAAACATATACCAGAAAGATTTTTACGTAGAAGAAACACAGATAATAATATAAACCTTTCTTTTCAATGAACTGTGAGAAAATAGTAGTATAAATGAAACAAAGTAGCATATACATTAGAATATTTTTGCAACAAAGGAATAGATAATTTGGTGAAGTACATATTTGAACTCCCTACTTCCTACTTATCTCTCTTCTGTTTTACTCTCGTTTGTAGTTATATATTTTCTGTTACTCATGTAAGAGAAACTGTGTGATATTTAAGCTCGTGAGTCTGCATTATTTCACCTAACATTATGTTCTCAAGTTGTATATATTTACTTATGAATGCCTGAAGTTTATCTTTCTTTATGGCAGTATAGTACTCTATTTTGTATAAATACCACATTTTCCTTATCCAGTCATCTATCAATGGGCATATACGCTGTTTCCGAGATCCAGCTGTTATAAACTGTGCCGGTATAAACATAGGTTTGCATGTATCCCTGTAATACAATGACTTAGTATATGTGCTGCCAGAACGAGCACTGTAATATGATGATTTAAACTCTTTTGGGAAGATACCTAGAAGGGAGATACGTGGATCAAAGGGAATTTCTATTTTTAACTTTTTGAGAAATCTCCATACTGATTTCTGGAGTGGTTGTACTACTTTACATTCCCACTAACAGTGTAGAGGAATTCCTTTTTCCCGGAAACCTTGCCAGCATTTCTTTTTATTAGATTTCTTGATGATAGCCATTCTTTTTGTGGTAAGATGATATCTCAGTGTTGTTTTAATTTTCATTTCTCTGATGGACAGTGATGATGAACTTTTTTTTCATGTATTTATTGGTGATTTGTAGCTTTTCTGAGAAGTATCTGTTTGTTTCAATTGCTCATTTTTTGACTGAGTCGATTACTATTTTTGCTGTGCCTTTTTTGTTGTTTTCTTCATTTAATTGTTCTTCAGCATTATTGGTTATTTCTTCTAAATACATTTCATATTTGTCCACTCTGGCATGGAGGGTCATCTAAACTCTTCCCTTTGTGTTTTAAGTGATGTCTGTTGTCTGGACACCTCACAGTCTCACCCTGTTGAGACATCCTCATTACTTATTTTTGGAAAAGACTGCTCCTTCCTCTTTTTTCCAAACAGAAATCCTCCATTTCTTCTCCTTGTGCTTCTTTTGCTCATTCATGCATGCGTATTCATTTGTTCTTATAATTAACTACCATTTAAAAATATCTATTTCATGCTCAGGTTGTGTGCAAGATTCTGGGGATGAATAAGAAAAGACCCACGACTTCAGGAAGATTCTAGGGTTCGCATCAAAATAAAGATTTTAAAGCTCTACGTATATCCTGCTTCTCCAGCCTTATTTCCTGATCCCTACAGCACAATGTCCACCCTCAACCCTGTTCCAGGCACCCTGGATATTTCTTGCCTCCATGAATAGCGTGTAATGTTCAACTTGACTTTAAGATATTGTTCATACCATTCTCCAGCCTAGAACCCCTTTCATCCATTAAGCAAACATGTATTGAACATCCTCGTGCAGGGGATTTTTCTTTCTACTGATAAGAACAGATACTACACTTGATCTTAGCCAAAAGGCCGAGAAGCGATGGATTTTTCTTTCTATATAGTCATCACGGTCTAATTTAAAGCATACTTTGTCCCCATTGAGTCCAAATCTAAAATCCTAATGGCTTCATTTCCCTTAGGGTGCTACTGGACATTGAATTATTTACTGCCTTGTATTTGACTTACTTGTTGTGTATCTTTCCTATTTACCCTACAATTATGAACTCAGGAAGTGAAGAGTTACTGTCAACTTCTCGTATCTCCTTTCTTCCCTCAACCATCACATAATGAGCTGAACCCAGGAAATGCTTTGAGGATGCTTTTTAATAAAATGAAGTATTGAAGGATGTAGTACTGGCCCACATCACATTCTCACTGTGATAAGACAACTTACAAATATTGTGTGTCAGATTAGTTTTGTGAGAAACCAGGGTTAGGCACTCACAAAGTGAATTTCCACATTTAAATGTGTTTGGGAAGTAATGAATTAAATTAAATTAAACCAAATTATGTACAGTGGAATTTCCTTAGATCCTTAGTGTTTAATATGCTAACGAACATCGTTTCTCCTAAATAGAACTGTATTTTCCCAAACTCATTTACTAATTTCAAACCCAAACATTTTTGTTGTGACATAATTTTAGAGAGAGTGCTAAACAATCACACTTCCAGAACTGCCAATTTTAGACCTCAGTAAACCTGAGAATTCTTGGAGTTCACTTCCAAATTTTTAATAGCTGTTCGGAGTAACATATGACTTTATTTCTTTTCATTGCTTTATTATCTTCATAGTAAACCAGCTTTATAGCTGATACTTCATAGGTATTATCAAAAGTAAGAAATGTAGAAATGAATATAAGGCAAAGTAAACGAAGAAAATTGTAAATGGGGTCACTATTAAGGAGTGAAAGAATAGTGATAAGTTCATATGTCTCAGCCACAGAGGTTGGTTAGCAGAGAGAGAAGCAGGAGGGCATGAGCAAGGAGCACCAGAGGAGAATTTGGAAGACCTGGGTTCCATTTCTAGCTTTGCCCTCAACTGCTCTAAGGTTTGAATAGGCAATTTAATGTTTCCAGCTCTTAGGGATTCCTATCTCCCCTTTTATAAAATGAGGGCTTAGAGTAAATAAGTACTAACACACCACTCAGGTCTAATTTATATATTTCTGTAATATAGATTGCTTACCTTTTAGTTGTGCTTTACCTCCGCATACAAATCCATGAAATGTGCCTAGAGACACAGGCATACTGCATGAAATATGAGAGATCTATGGCAGTGTGTGTGTAGGCTACTGTTTTATGTTCCATATTCCCTCTGGTAGTTTGTGTGCTGGTTTCCTAGAGATACTAAGCTTTGCTTGTTAGTTTTGAAATGTCATTTGAGTTACTCATTCTGAGATGAAGAAGCAATGACCGCTCAGGGAATTTTTAATGTGAAGCACAGACCTAAATCATCACTAATGCATCGTGAGTGTGACTTTCCTAATGGCTTCTTTAGAAGGTTGTAACTGGTTCGTTTTGGGCCCTTCTTCAATTGTGCCAAATGACAAGAATTTAGGCATCTGGCCACAGCTGACAAGGAAATTTTAAAGACCATCCAATTCACTTATGTGTGAATTAACACAAATATGAATTCTCTGACAGAGAAAGACAAGCTAGCTTTCATCAATTTACGAAGGTTTTGCCCACTTTGGGAACCAAAGATTTTCTTTTTTTTCTATCCAGTGCTTTTAACATATTGCTTAAAGGAAATGAAACACCAAACCACTTTCTCCATTTCCTCTATGAACTGTTTGCTCTAATACTCCCCAAACAGGTTTTTGCTTGAGTAAATAACCTGAAAGAACAAATAACTCCACACAACCAAGGTTTACCCAGGGCCTCCTGCCCATGTGTGAGGGGCAGTATTGATTTTTCAGGAGTTGCCCAGATGTTCTAACTAAAGTGGTTAGAGGTCACAGTTCAGTTCTCTGGTAACAGAATGCCCACAAGGGCATTTTAATTGCTACACTTGTTCAGCTCCTCGTACTTTCGAAAGAACCGTCAGTAGAGAGTGACTAATTAGTGGTCCCTGTAACAACAAGACACAACTAAAAACAATACTGGAAGGAACTCGTTGCGTTGAAATGTTCACAAACACAATTGATGGCCACTTCTATAATTTAGATGGTGACTCAATAACTCAGAGTCTATAAAGGTTATTTATCTTCAAATTTTATTTTTTCAAATATATACTCATTTTTTGCCATGCGGTTAGTCTGCAACTAGGTGAAGTCAAACCTTCATTCTTTTGCCTGTTTCCCACAATTTACGCATAAACACACAAAGAACCACTTTCTGCTCATGGAATGTTGGTATTATTCTATGACTGAGCTTTGACTGTTGGGTGAATGCCATAAAATCAGCTCTGTCTCCAAGAAGTAATCAGACTGTAAAAGTTACCTGGAATCAATGTCAGGGATTATGTGTGTTGGAAGAGCTGGTAGGAGGTTTAAATGATCAAGGATATAAGGATAAACAAGAGATAATCTTTCCCAAGAATCTTGGGCTAATAGAAACTTGGAGAAGAAGGATAGGCAAAACAATAACACAGTAGTATCTGGTAGAGTTCATAGCGAAGTGTAAACATGGAATTTGTAGAGAAGCTGTATGGGTTTCCTGAAGGGGTCAAACCTGAGATTACACTTGAGGAAAAGTGGAAACTGATCAGGTAAAGAGATGCTTGTAGATACAATATGGTGATGGTTAAGATTAATTTTCAACTTGATTGGCTTTGGAGAGACATAGGGGATCAGTGAAGCGCAGTTTTGGGTGTGTCTGGGTCAGTCATGGAGACATGACCTTGGGTAGTATATATAATTCCTGGCCCCTTCCTCTCCAGCATGGTTTCCTTGCTCTGTTTCCCAGCTACCATGAGCTGGGCAGCTTTGCTGTGCCGTGTCCTTCTGCCATGTTATTCCTGCTTTGGAGCCTACCAACCATGAACTGAATCTCCTCAAATTGTGAGTTAAATTAAACCTCTCCTCCTTTAAAATGTGCATATTGGGTATTGTGTTTCAGCAATGGGGAAGCTGACGAATGCAGAAAATTTCTACCAGAGAACTGGGGACCTTTGCTGTGACTATACTTGCCTGCATGGTTCAGAAGCCTTTGAAACCAGTTTGTAGTAAATGTTTCAAAAGGTTTGGAGTTGTAGGTTATAGATGTCCTAAAATGTTATAGCCAGAGCTTGATAGGTGATTTTGGTCAGAACCCAAAAGATCAGACTGCTAATAGGAAAGAAGACAGCAAAGGCAATATTCACAAGGTTTCAGTTGGTAACAAGTATTCCACTTGCAATTGGACTACAGACCATGGGTGTTAAATTTTGGCAAAAAAAAAATTGTCTACATTTGCCCATGTCCTACTACTTTGTAAGAGACTGATATAATCTGGCAGAGGAAATTTCAAAACAGGTCAGTGTTCAGGCTGTGGCACAGTTACTGCTGGTTACTTTTAACAAAGCAAAAGTATTTGAAAAATTTAAATTCTGGCCCGTAAGTAACAATATGTAAAGTTTGGGCCAAAAGAAGGTGTGGTCATTCAAGTGATAAGCTGCATGAAAAAGAGACCAAGTACTGTGAACCAAAACAGGAAGAAAGATGCCTTGAGGGCATCTCAGAAATCAGCAAGACCCCACCCATTGCAGGCTCAAAGGTGCAAATTTTAAATATTTTATTTGAGAAGAGAGCTCATGGGCTTCCTGCTTAAGAAGGGCCTCCTGAGTAATTTGTTCTCTGTGATTCACATCACTGTGCTCAGTTATCCAGGCACTCAGAGGCAAGGGGGTCTGTCTATTGTTCTCACTGGCAGCAGATCTTGACATCATCCACATGATGCTGATTTTACTGATCTGCCAAACGCAAGAGTTGTGGGGTCAGGGAGGCTCCCACCTAGATTTTGAAAGAGTCCTTGCTGGCCAGATAAGGAGTCCCTACTCAGAAAGCAAAGTGTGAAGTGTGGTGATGAAGCCACAGGTCCCTTGAAGACCCCAGAAATTTAGAGATTCCAGGAGCATGGAACATCTGCAGAGACTTGCTGCAGGCTATGAAGAGAGTGAGCTCTTGAAACCCGCACAGCTGTAGGGGTGAGGTTACCTAAACCACCTGGAACTCACAGTTCACTAACACATGCCTCAGATGCTGAATATGGAGCAACAAGTCTTCATGTTTGTCCTGTTAAGTGTTATGTTTGTCCTATTCTTTTCTGTCCCCCTATTCCTTCCTTCATGACTGTGTTTATCCTGTGCCATTGTACCTTGGGATTATGTAACTTGATTTGATTTTTTTACAGTTTCACAGCTAAGAGTTGGCCATGAATCTCAGAGGAGATTTTGATTTAGATTTTTGAAAAATATTGGAATCATCGAGACTTTGGGGAAGGAAGTATTACATTTTTGGTTACATGCAAGATAGTTATATCATGTTTGGTGGAATTATTAGCTTAGTATTGTCTTTATTTGGAAGTTAAGTATGGTTTATGGAGATTTATTTGAGTGCCACATTGACCAGAGGTGGGATGTGAGGGTTAAAATTATAAGTTTAATTGACTTTGGAACCACCTAGGAATTAGTGAAGTATACTTCTGAGTGTGCCTGGGTGTGTCATAGAGGTAGACTTTGGATAATATATATGGTCTTTAGACTCTTCCTTTCTTACGCTGTTCCCCTGCTGCTTTGTAGACTCCCTTATCTAAGCATCTTTATTCATGTTCCTACTATGCTATTTCTGCCTTGGAGCCAGAGAACAATGGACTAAACTCCTGGAAAACATGAGCCAAATTAAACTTCTTCTCTTTAAATTATAGGTATCAGGTATTGTGCTTCAGTAACAGGAAAGCTAACTAATACAAATAACAAATCCAGTGAAAAAATAGAGAACGCCGTGTGTTATAGGAATGAAGCAATATTTCTTACAGACAAAGAAGGAAGGTGTTTGTAAAAATGTAGAGCTATGAGGCTAGCAAAACTGGCAATGCTCTCATGATAAAGAGCCTTAAATGGCACACAAATTTTAATTAAAAGAAATCATTGTTTTTATTAAAAAGTAAAAGCCATTGAAAGCTTATGGAATGTTCTTTCCTATTCTTAAAATACATATGATTTTCCTATACACTATCTCTGATCAAGGTCAGGCTTTCCATATTCCATTCCACTTTTGCCTCTTTTTTCCCTTATTCCTATCATTAAACTACCTCCTTGGGATAACTAGTTATCAATTTAACTTTCATATTTTCCTAGAGTTTATATAATCATATATAAACATATAAAAACAAAAATAGATGGAGTTGTCATTGTGTAAAAAATTTGATATTTTATACGATTTTCTATATATTGCTTTTTTCACTTAGTATCTTTTGGAAATTCCTCCAAATCAACTTACATTTTTATGTATTCATAAAATGTGACTGCATAATATTTTCCCATATTTCGTTTAATGATTTACTTATTTAACTGTTGATATAGCTTTTCCTTATTTCTGTGCTACATGTACATATAAATATGCATATCGATCCAAACATTTATATCTCTAGGGTAAAAGCTTAATTGTAATAAATCACCAGATGCCATTCCAAAGCCCTAATATTATGATAACATTTCTGCTAGTATCATATGAGAGTCTCTCCATAGGTGTTACGGTTCTTTATCATTCTAGACAGTCCATTACTTGTCAAATGCCATCTGATTTTTATCTTAGAACACCTCTTCTTGTATTTGTTCACCATTTGGATTTAATCTTCTGGAACTTTGTTCACCCAATTTCATTGATTGGGTTTTTTTTTTTTCCCATTTTTGAGAGGTTTTCTATCCTTTCCAATAATGACGTTCATTCAAAAGCTATTATCTCTTCATTTTCTAATAGTATGTTTTACACTACAAAAGATTTAACTTTTAAATGCTATCTTTTTGTTTACACTATTGGGAGTTTCTGGTTGTCATTAAAACAACTTTCCCCCACTTAAAAAGAAAAGTTTTCCTTTCTTCTGTTTTATGCAAGTGATTGTTTAGATAGTCTTGCAAGATTTGCTGGTTTTATGTATTATAATTAAATCTCTTACCCATATGGTATTTATTTTTTATGCAATATAAATCAGGGATATAATTTCATTTCCTTCTTTTTAAATAGCCCATTGGGTGAAAACTATTTATTAAATAAGATGTCTTTTCCTGAAGTGAATTGAAGTACAACCTTTATCATATGCTAAGTTCTTCTATATTCCAGGTTCTATCAACTATGTTTCTTTGATTTCTTTTCCTTTTCCTATATCATATTGTTTTAATAAGCAGTGTTGCAGTACTTTCTACTACCGTGTAAGTCATATTGCTCAATACTGTTCTATGAAATTTCCCCCCACTTACTCCATATAAATGTCAGCATCATTTGAGCCCATTCAAAAAAATCTCACTGAAATTCTAATTAGAATTGCATTATTTTGTACATTAATTTTGGTAGCAAATATGCCACAGTTGTCCTTTGTAGGTTCTGTCTTTCCTTGGGAAACTGAAGGATCCTCAGCATGGCAAGACATGAGCAGAGGTGTATTTTGAAGGCTCTGCACAGCAGCAGGATGGGGGATGGACTAGACTTCAGTGCGACTCACAGAGGGGGACCACTGTGAGGTTACTGCCACCAGCCAGAGAGTGCCGAATCCACACTGAGTCAGTGACAGTCAGATGGGCTAACCGAGATTGAAAAGTTATTTTTGTAGATGAAGTCGATGTTATTTTTAACAGCTTTATTCAGATATAATTGGTATAGAAAAACCGCACATGTTTAATGTATACAATTTGATCGTTTTGGAACAGCATGGGTTTTGAACAACATATTTCGAAGTTATAGAGACAGAGGAGTCTAATGATGCAGATCTTGGCTGGCTTAAACTTGGATTTATGTCTGTGCCATTCATAAAAAGAAATTGCAGCATAGTAAATGTCTCTGAGGGAAGAAAGACAATGAGTCAGTATTGGCCGCATTTCATCTGAAGTGCCTAATAATAGGTATGAATATGGTGTTGAAGTGAGAGATCTAGGTTAGGAGTTTAGAGAGGATGTCATAGAGACAGAGCTGGAGAGAGAGAGAGAGAGAGAGAGAGAGAGAGAGAGAGAGAGAGATCCAAAAAGACCTCCGAAATAAAAGTTTATAAAAACAACACTTTCACTTTCTCTTTAAAACATCACATTTGACTTCATGCTTAGCAAAATGACAAAGAATATTCTCTCTACTTATGAAGAATCCACCCCGAGGATAAATCTTCAGTTTTCCCAAAAGACTTATAGGTAAGAGTTTAAACTCAACTAGTCTTGAACACTGGTCTAAGCCTTGCTGGCAAGCACAACTCTTTGTTTTATTTATGGTGCTGGGGAAGCCTAGTCACTAATGTAGGCAACTAAGAGAAAAAAATCTCTATTACTTGATTGAGGAAAGACTTTCACATTTGTACATATTCATCCACATGCATGCAACCCCACACAAACACTCTGGTTTGTTTAAAAGCGCCTCTTCAATTTCTTCGCGTTGCTCATGCTTTTTGGTGAGCTGCCATGTTTATTTCTAATGACAAGTTTCTTTGGGGAATGTGTCTCTTCGCCTCCAGTGATAATATTATCAGTATAGTCACATAGAGGTCCTGGATGGGGACCGCTTTGTTAAATGACATTTGGCAACTGGCTGATGAGGTTTCGCCAACTGCCATGCCAGATATTTAGTAACATAATGTATCACGGGTTATATGCCAATGGTTCTTGGACCATTTCCTCTCTGCTTACGTGCTGTGGACCCAGGGGGTGACTAACAAAGTGGCACACTTTATTCATCTGTGAATAACAGCAAGTGCAAATGAAGCCTGGGAATTAGCCCTCTCCTTCCTGTGCTGGAGAGAAGAGAATGCTTTGGTGGCTCATCCTTAATTCCACATTGGCCTCTAGGCTTATCCATATTGATTGTTCTCACATTTCCATACAGCTATTTGAATCAAAATGTGAGACCTAGTTATATGCATCCGAACTTCAAATAAGCTTCTTTATGAGAATAAGAGATGTTTTGCATTGAACTAATTGCACTGAATGAACAAAGTTAAAATCCTTACTCCAACTCTAGGCTCCTTTTTATTATAAAATACTGATTAAAATGCTACGTTTTGTACTCAGTGTATTACATATTTAATTTTATGTGCCTTTCTTCTTATTTCTTCACTTAATAAGCTTTTATGAAGGATGCACTATGATCATTAACAGGATATGTGTGGCCTACCCTGTGTGTTTTATTCCTGCTTAGTGTTTTTACCTGTTTCCCTCTTTTCTCATGCAATGTTTCTTTCTCTGTCTGGAAGAACATTACCAGTTCCCTCTTAATTCAGTGGTCTTTTTTATGTATTTTATACTCGGTTATTTTAGTTTACATGTAATTTCAAATCAAAAGCATTATTTTTTTGTTAAAAAAAAGCTGCAGATCTATTCCTATATTTCCTTTTTTTTTCCAAAAACATTATTTATTTACAAAGAACATGTACTGGTACACTGTAGTTATACATAATGGTCACATTCATCGTAGTTAATTTGTACCTGTATGTGGTATATCTTGGTTCCCCCCCTTCCCCACCCCTCCCCGCCACTCCTCCTCTTCTCCTTATTTGCAATAGCTTTTTTTTACATGTTTACATTTTTTCTTTCACTTTTTTCTTTCCCTTCCTTCCTTTCCCCCTCTTCCCTCTCTAGTTCTATTCCCATTTCAATAGTCTCTTTCTTTTCCACATTATCTATTATACCTTTTTGTCCTTATTTACACTTACAGTTTCTTATATCAGAAAAACGATTTGATATGTAGTCATGTATGTCTGCTCTATTTCACTGAAGAGTATGTTCTCGAGGTGCATCCATTTAGCTATAAATGTTTCAAGTTTATCCTTTTTTATGGCAGAGTAGTACTCCATTGTGTAAAAAGACCACATCTTCTTTAACCATTCAGTAGTTGCTCAGTATTTGGGTTGTTTCCAAGACTTAGCTATTACAAATTGTGTTGCTATAAACAGGTTGTGCTGCTATAAACATGGTTGTGCATATATCGCTATGGTATGATATTTTTAATTCTTCTGGGAAGATACCGAGAAAAGGAATAGCTGGGTCAAATGGAACCTTTAGTCGTAGTTTTTTGAGGAATCTCCACACTGATTTCCACAATGGTTGGACCAGCCTACACTCCTACCAACAGTGGAGGAAGGTTCCTTTTCTCCCACAGTCCGCCAACATTTATTATTGGTTGATAGCTTGAAAATAACTGTTTTTTCTGGAGTGAGATGGAATCTTAGTGTTGTTTTAATTTGAATCTCTTGAATAACCAGTGATGCCGAACATTTTTTCATATATTTACTTGTGATTTGTACTTGTTCTTCTGAGAACTGTCTATTCATTTCAGATGCCCATTTTTGGATTGGATCTTTAAATTTGGGGGTTCTGATTTGTTTGAGTTCTTTATATATTCTAGATGTTAGACATTTGTCTGAGGAACAGTTGGCAATTTTTTTTTCCAACTCTGTGGGTTTTTGCCCCACTCTGTTGGTAATTTCTTTTGCTGTGCAAAAGCTTTTTTAATAGGATGTGATCCCAATCACTGATTCTTTGTATTATTTCCCGTGCAGTCCAAGTTTTGTTCTTAAATATTTTGCCTACCCCTACATCTTCAAGAATTCTTCCTGTTCTGTCTCTTGGCAGATTTAGTGTTTCTGTTTTAATGTTTACATCTCTGATCCACTTCGATTTTAGTTTAGTACATAGTGAGAGACATGTATCTAGTTTTAGTATTTGGCATGTGGTAAGCCAGATTTTCCAATACCATTTATTAAAGAGGCTATCTTTCTTCCAGTGAGGGTGTTTGGGTTCTTTGTCAAAGACGATGTATTTAAGCGTGTTTGGAGTTGTTTCTGCATCTTCTAACCTGTTCCACTGGTCCTTGGGTCTGTCTTTTTGCCAGTACCATGCTGTTTTTTATCACAGTAGCTTTATAGTATAATTTCAAGTCAGGGATTGTGATGCCCCCTGCCTTGCCCTTGTTGCCCAGAAATTTTTGCTATTCTTGGTGTCTTCTGGTTCCAGATGAATTTTATGATTGCTCTCTCTAACTCTGTGAAGTATGCTATTGGCATTTTGATTGGAATTGCATTGAATCTACATAGTAATTTGGAAATATGGTCATTTTCATTATGTTGGTTCTTCCTACACAGGAACAGGGGATATCTTTCCATTTTCTGATATACCTTTCAATCTCCTTTTTCAGAGTACTGTAATTTTCAATGTAAAGATCTTTTACTTGTTTTGTTAGATTGATTCCTAAATATTTCATTTTTTTATGCAATTGTGAATGGTATAGCTTCCCTAATTTCCCTCTCAGTGAGTTTGTTATTTATATATAGAAATGCTATTGATTCTTTAGTGTTGACTTTGTATCCAGCTACATGACTGACTTTAGTTTTTAAATCTAGAAGTCTTTTGGTGGAGTTTTGGGGGTCTTCTATAAAGAGTATCATGTCATCTGTAAATAATGATAATTTAACCTCTTCCTTTCATATCTTTATTCCTTTGATTTCTTTCTCTTTCCTAATTGCTCTGGCTAATGTTTCCAGAATTACATTGAAGAAAAGTGGTTAAAGTGGACATCCTTGTTCAAAATCTTAGAGTGAAAGCTTTCAATTTTTGACCATTTAGTATGATGTCAGCTGTTGGTTTGTCATAGATGGCTTTTATCATATTGAGATATAGATCATATATTCCTAATTTCTGTAGGGTTTTTTTTTTATCATGAATGGATGTTGGACTTTGTTGAATGCTTTTTCTTTGAGATGATCATGTGATTTTTGTCCTTGACTCTGTTGATATGGTATATTACATTTATAGGTTTGTATGACTCAAACCATCCCTGCATCTCTGGGATGAATCCTACCTGGTCATAGTGTATACTATTCTTGATTTTTTGTTACATTCTGTTTTCCAGTATCTTATTGAGAATCTTAGCATCTATGTTCATTAAGGAAATTGGCCTGTAGTTCTCTTTTTCTGGTTGGATCCTTTTCTGGTTTTAGTATCAGAGTGATTGATGCTTGCTTCCAGGAATGATTTTGGGAGTACTGTTTCCCTTTCAATTTTGTTAAAGAGTTTGAGGAGTAGTGGTATTAGATCTTCTTTAAATTTCTTGTAGAACTCAGCTGTGACTCCATCAGGACCTGGGCTTTTTTTGGTTCATAGGTTTTTAATTACCTCTTCAATTTCAATGGCTGATATTGGGTTATTTAGTATTTTGATTTTTTCTTGAGTTAGCTTTAGTAATTCATACATATATAAGAATCTGTCCATTTCTTTAGTGTTTTCCACCTTGTTTGAGTATAAATTCTTGACATAGTTACTTATAACCTTTTGGATTTCTGCTGGGTCAGTTATGATTTCACTTTTTTCATTTTTGGTATATGTGCTGCTGAAGCAAGCACTTTTTTTTTTTTTTTTTTTTTTTTTTTTTTTTTTTTTTTTTTTTTTTTTTTTTTTTTTTTTTGGTGGTGCCGGGGATCGAACTCGGCCCTTGTGCTTGCCAGGCAAACACTCTAATCACTGAGCTAAATCCCCAGCCCCCACTTTTTTCATTTTTAATTGCATGGATTTGAGTCTTTTCTTTTCTTTTTTTTTGATAAGATTGACTAGCAGTTTGTCAATTCTATTTACTCTTTCAACAAACCAACACTTTGATCCATTGATTCTTTGTATTGTTTTCTTAGTCTCAATTGCATTGATTTCAGTTCTGATTTTTATAATTTCCACTCTCATATGAGTTTTTTTTTTGCATTTGATTTGTTCTTCTTTTTCTAGAAGTTTGAGGTTCAACATTAGGTTGTTTACTTGGGCTCAATCTGTTTTCATGATGTGGGAATTCAGTGCTATGAATTTCCCTCATAGCATTGCTTTCATTGTGTCCCATAAGTTCTGATATGTTGTCTTGGCATTATCATTTAATAGTATGAGCTGCTTAATTTCTTCTTTAATTTCATCTGTGACTCTGCTGTTGTTCAGGAGGATGTTATTTAATTTCCGTGTGCTTATGTAGTTTTTGTGGTTTGTTTTGCCACTGATTTCCAATTTCATTGCACTATGGTCTGATAATATGCATGGGATAATTTCAGGTCCTTTGCATTTACATAAGCTTGCTTTATAAGTTTGTAGGTGGTCTATTTTGGAGAATGCCCCATGCACAGCTGAGAAGAATGTGTATTCTGATGTTGTGAGGTGGAACACTCTGAAAGCATCTACTAAGTCCATTTGTTCACAGGTTTGGTTCAGTCCTGATATTTCTTTGTTGATTTTTTGTCTAGTTGATCCGTCTGTTTGTGACAGTGAGGTGTTGAGATCTCCCATTATAATTGTGTTTGCATTTATTTGATTTTTCATGTCCATTAATATTTGTTTTATGTAGTAACGTATGCCAGTGTTTGGTGCATTAATATTAATGATTGTTATCTCTTCTTTTTGGAGTTTTCCCTTAACAAGTATGTAGTGGCCTTCTTTGTCTCTCTTGATCAGTCTTGGGTTGAAGTTCACTTTGTCTGCAATTAGGATAGCTACTCTTGTCTTTTTCTGGGTTTCTGTTGCATGAAGTACTGTTTTCCATCCTTTGATTTTCAGTCTATGAATTTCTTTTTGGATTATATGTGTTTCTTGTATGCAGCATATTGATGGGTTCTGTTTCTCGAGTCATTCTGCCTGTCTCTTTTTATTGGTGAGTTGAGACCATTTACATTGATGGTTATAATGGTTATTTATTGATATATTTTTGTTACGTCTCTTTCTGTTGTTGGTTCCTTTTTTCTGCCTTCTGTTTAACTACTTGCCTTGCCTGTTGGATTATTTTTATTAATGTCCTTGGAATGATAGTCTCCTTTTCCCCTCTCTAGGATACCCTTCAAAGTGTTCTGTAGAAATGGTTTGGTGGTCATGAATTTCTTCACTTGTTCTTTGTTGTAGAAGTATCTTATTTCATTATTGAATTTGAAAGATAATTTGGCTGGGTACATCAATCTGGATTGGAGATTATTTTCTTTTAGGGCTTGAAATATTTTGCTCCAAGCTTTCCTTGACTTAAGGGTTTGTGCTGAGAAGTCTGCTATGATTCTGATGGGTTTTCCTTTGTAGGTGATTTGTTTCTTTTTTCTAACAATTTTCAATATTCTGTTCTTGTGTTGAATTTCTAGACTCTTGATTATTATATGTCTTGGTGTAGATTTATTTTGGTCATGTGTAATTGGAGTTCTATAAGCCTCACTTCCTGGATGTCAAATTCTTTTCTCATATTTGGGAAGTTTTCTGCCATTACTTCTGTGAGTAATTTTTTTGTCATTTGCACTGTCTCCTGCTTTTTCATTCACTCCAGTCACTCTTATATTGTCCTTCTTTGCATCATCTTGCAGCTGTTGTATTGATTTTTTTATAGTCTCTAGCTATTTTTAAGAAGTCTTTCTTTTCATGATTGTTAACTGCGGTCTGGGGTTGTATTTTACTTCTCTAGAAAATATATATATGTATTTCCTCCTTTTAGTTTTTCTATGTTGATTTTTATAGTTTGCTTATGACAGGTAACTAAGACAAGTGTCAAGGCTTTCCTAGGAGATGGCTATTCCTCAGAGGTGTCTTCTAGGTATAGGTGGTTCTTGAGTTTTGTGTGTGTCTCACCCCACCTTCCACATGTAATAGGGGTGAGAAGTTGCTGTCTATTTGGCCCAGCACTTTGTCTTTTGATACTGGGCTGCATAAATGATTATGACTCCAGACAATCACAGTACTGTCCTATAAGAAAGTGCCACTGATTGTAACAGGTATGACACCCTGGTTGTAGTAGTACATTACTGCTAACAGCAGCATCAAGCACATTCATGAAATTGATGGATGGTGGTAACTATTAATTTTATATCTTTAA
>PVJO010020447.1:0-32008 GCA_004026905.1 Hystrix cristata
CGCGGCCCGGTTGGCGCGCGGCGTGACGGTTGGGGCCGGCCGGGTGACGTTGGAGCGACGCAGGGTGGGGGACGGCGAGCCGCGAGGCCGCCACGCGGGAGAGGCCGCCAGGCGACCGCGTCGGGGCGAGGGCCGGGGGCCAGATCGGCCCCGCCGGGGTAGGGGTTCCTGGGCCGTTGAGGACCGGGCGCCGCGCGGCCACGTGAGGTGGGGGAGGGGGCTGTTCGGTGAGAGGGCAAGTGGGGGGGGTGGCCGCCGGCGGGGGGAGGGGAGGCGGCGTGGCTCTGACTTGGCGCAGTCTTCGGGGAGGGGGCGGCCGCGCACCGGAAGTGCCCCCACGGGAGGCTGCCCTCCGAGTCCGAGACCGCGTGGCCGAACGTGGACCGGGTCCGCATGGCGGCGTGGGGACCCCTCCCCCCAGGTCCCGGCCACCGGAAGCCCCGGGCGGCCGCATGGTGGGCGGGAGCCGGCTATCCCCAGCGCGGGGAGAGCTGTTCCTCGGGGTTATCTGAAGGAGCCTGGGATTTTGGGGAGCGGAAGAAGTCCGAAGCCCGGGTTCTGATCACCCCGGAGGGCCTCCTACAGAGACATATGTTTCGGTTTCCCAATCTTATGGGGCCTTGGAGTTTGCCCCTCAGTCCTCACGTGAATTGAGGCGGCCAGCCAGGTGTAAGTGGCATTCTTCGGAGCTGAAGGGCCCGAGAAGTGGGGAGACCGAGGGAGATTGGACACAAGCCCAACTCTTCTCGGCTTGTGCCGACAGCGCCTTAATGTCCCAGGCAGATGAGTTCCCCACGGTGATATGTACTCTTCACCTTGTCACTGACTTACCTGTTGTGGCTGGCTTGAGAGTAACTCGGTTTTAGAGCCTCTACCAGCCTAGTGTGATTTCTACTACTCATTACTACCAACCTTTTGCTTTCATTTTATTGTCATTCACCCCCCTACACACACACCCTCCCGCTCTTCCACTTTCTACTGACTGTACAGGCCCGGCTTGAAAAGCGACAGCACCGATGCATCCTGGGAAAAGTGGGAGGGCCCTCGAGTAGAGGCTGGGTTCCTGGGTTCCCTTTGGGAACTGAGATCGAGGTGTTTAATAGGGGTGTCGTTTAGGAAACTACTTTCTCTCCCTTGACTGCGCCAGCAAGTGCATGTTCAAGAGGTGGGAATCCCCCAAAGAGGCCTTGTGGTTTCCTGTACCAGTGACCCGCTTGTGTGTGGATAGGGATGGCAGGATGTAACAGAACCGGGTGGGGCCTTGTCCTCCCGTTGCCACCCCCCATTAGCCCCGCCCTTTTGCTGGCTCATAGCTGCTCACCTAATTATAGACCTGGCTATATGTGGGGAAGAGGGGTGGTTGGTTTCAGTGGCGAATAACACCTGAGTCCTCCCCCTGTCCCAGGAAGTAGACTGTTCCTCATCTCTGAGATTTGGCATCCCAACTCTCTGGAGCCTTTCTTTCCCAAGCCACGATTTAAGCTTTCATTTTGGGGGAGGATCCAGGTATGCTCCCCTCCCATACACCCATTCTTTAGTATATTTGACCCCAGTCGGTATTTATTTTAGAAACTCTGACTTTATTTTAGGTGGGTAATGGAGTAAAGGGTTGGGGGATATGGAGCAGTGTTTCCAGGAAGGAATGGGATGGATTAGAGGTTCCAGTAACCTCCATCCTTACTGACCCCAGTTCTCTTCTTGGCTTTAGTTGGAATCCAAGCCTCTTAAAATGGCAGATGATTTGGACTTCGAGACAGGAGATGCAGGGGCCTCAGCTACCTTCCCAATGCAGTGCTCAGCATTACGTAAGAATGGCTTTGTGGTGCTCAAAGGCCGGCCATGTAAGATCGTCGAGATGTCTACTTCGAAGACTGGCAAGCATGGCCATGCCAAGGTTAGAATTTCTCCTCCACATCTTGCCTTCCCCACGCCTCCGGTATCCATAGGACTCCTGGCAGCAAGCTGACACCAATCCTGGCCCTCTACCTTCCTTTAGTTCTTTTCTCACTCCCAGTCCTTTTGTTTAGCACTCAGCCCTTTACATACATTCAGACTATACTTCTAGTCTCCAGCCTTTTCCATGGATACCTTTGGGTGGCCCCATTATTCTTGAGTACGTCTCTCCCTTTCCATTTTTGTGCCAGTCTCTTCATGGTCCTTGATACTCTAGCTGTTCAGCTGGTCATTCCTTACTCCTGGCCTTTTTCCTTGGGCCTTGTAGCTGTGCTTTGTTTCCATTATGTTGCCCACTTCAGTCCTAACACAGAATACAGTATAGCATTTCCCCGAAGGGCTCCAGTGTACCTGAGTTTTCAGATCACTTTGCTACTTCCCTCCCTAGATTTAGCTGTCTCTTTGGAACTGATGCCATTCCACACTCCCATTTCCTGCCCTTCCTCACCTATTCTTGAATTCTTTATACCTCATGCTTCCTGGATCACCTCAGAATTTTTTCTTGCAAGTTCAACCTGCCTCATTCTTGTTGAATTTCTTGCAATTTTGTTTCCCAGTCAAATTTTCCATCTTTTGTTGACTTGGCATGGGCCCTGGTTATCCCCTAATGCCTTGTTGTTCTTTAGTTTCTTCTTTTTTTCACTTCGCCCCCTTTAGTTTCTTCTTAACTGCAAAATTCTTTGAGATTTTCAAGTTTTTTAAAGTTCTCTTTCTTTAACATTTTTCTCTGCTTTTCCCCTCTACTGGTCTTACTTTCCAAGTTCTTGGCCCCTTGTGTGTCCAGAAAACTTGCAAACTTTTGCCTGGTATCTTGATATCAGTGTTTGGTATCTCAAGGTAATGGACTTCACCTAAGCCTGCCTTACCATTTCTACTGTACTATCAACCTGTATCTCTGGCGCTTTTTTTTTTTTTTTTTTTTTTTTGAGGCTTTAGTATTTCTTTCCTGAGTTGTGGTTCATTTCCAACTCTCTTCATCTTTGCCCTAACAAGTTGGCTGACTTCCTTCATCAGCCAGGGACAGCATGAGTGTTTATCTCCTCCGTCTTAGAATTTGGTTGGGTTTCTCTTTGTGATTCATACACACAGGTCCACCTGGTTGGTATTGACATCTTCACTGGGAAGAAATACGAAGATATCTGCCCGTCAACTCATAATATGGATGTCCCGAACATCAAAAGGAATGATTTCCAGGTATATGGATGTTCAGGATGAGGATGGATTATGGAGATTTATGGAGAGAAAATAGGAATTGACCAGAAGTGGGAGGAGTGGAGGGGAACTAGCAGGAAGGTAGGCTATTTGATAGAAGTTTGGTCATCTTTCCAGTTTGTCCATTAGACCTTTTACCTTCAGCCTACATGGGCCTACCTCCAACTTCCTTCCCTATCTGCCCCCAGCTGATTGGCATCCAGGATGGGTACCTATCACTGCTCCAGGACAGCGGGGAGGTTCGAGAGGACCTTCGTCTGCCTGAGGGAGACCTTGGCAAGGAGATTGAGCAGAAGTATGATTGTGGAGAAGAGATCCTGGTATGGTCCCCCTTTCTCCTTGTGTGTTCAGCCTTGTTCTTTGTGTGTCTTCCTCTGAGTTCAGGCATCTGCTGATTATATCTCTTGTGCTCTTCCAGATCACGGTGCTGTCTGCCATGACAGAGGAGGCAGCTGTTGCAATCAAGGCCATGGCAAAATAACTGGCTCCCAGGTGAGTGACAGATCCCCTCATCCTTCCCTTTCATAGTTCTCATTAAAGAGTTATCCTAGCCTGGTCCCTGCCCCACTTTGCTCGTTGAAAGTATTATCTTGTTTTACGTAGTTTCTTTCTCTTGCCCAGGTGGTGGTGGTGGCGGCGGCAGCAGCAGTGGCAGCAGTGATCCTCAAGCCTGCAGAGGCCCCTCCCCCAGCCTGGCCCCACTCTAGCTGGGCCCTTGGCTGGATTCCTTCTACACAATTTATTTGACGTTTTATTTTGGTTTCCCCCATCCCCTCAATCTGTTGGGGAGCCCCTGCCCTAAATCTAGCTCCCTTGGCCAGGAGTGAGGGAGCTATGGCCTTGGTGAAGCTGCCCTCCTCCTCTCCCCTCACACTACAGCCCTAGTGGGGGAGTGGGGGTGGGTGCTGCTTGTGGTTTAGTTTTTTGTTTTGTTTTGTAATTCAATTTGGAATCAGAACGCTGTGGATTCTGGCAAATGGTCCTTGTGCCCTTCCCCCTACTCATCCATGGTCTGATCCTGTTCTCCATACCTCTTTACCCCAACACGACCCCCACAGACTGGGGACCAGCTCTCTCCCCTGCCTGTGTCTCTCCCCAAACCCCTTTAGATGGCGAGGGAAGAGAAAAGGGGAAGGGATGTGCCCCCTCAGGCATCTGGGAGGGCCATGCCCCCATGGGCTTCACCCTTTCCTGCGGGCTCTCTCCCCGACACATTTGTTAAAATCAAACCTGAATAAAACTACAAGTTTAATATGAAGCCCTCAACTCAGCCACTTATTTGAATTAAATGAGTATTTGTTGACTGGAAGATGTATTCGAGACCCAGAAAGGCACTAAATGCTGCTTGACGACAGTGGGGTTTATTATGATCCACTGTGGACCTGCCAGCCATTCCCCACCCTCCAAGCAGCTTTGTCATATTTCAGGCACCTGGGTGGGAAGTGACACAAACAGCAGCAAGCAGGGGTGGCAGGTAGGTTTTATTGGTCTGGGACACACACGGGAGACCCTCACCCATGGGGGATGGAGTTGAAGATAAAATCTCATGGTCACTTGTAGAAGCGTGGGTTCTGGCTGTGTTGGATGAAGGGGAGGCGAGGGCCTGGTTGGCTGGTAGTGGCAAAGCCTGACTGGGTGGTGACGAAAGGAGGGCTTTGTCAGTGAGTATGCACTCCCTTCCACTTAAGCCCTTAAAAATACAGTGTATGTTCCTTCCGCTTAAGCCCTGGGGAGAAGGGGACCACCACAGGGTACAAACCCTGTATCTAATTTTCTTTGGATGCTGGGGATGGAAGTCAGGCAAGGGCTATACCACTGAGCTAAATTCCCAGCTCCCCGTGTATCTAATTTCCTTGGTAGTGTAGGAATTTTGATTACCACGTTTACCTTTCCTGCTGGTTGCATCTGGACAGGGAGCTGAGGGGAAGTAAGGAGTCCAGGTGCTGGATGCAGAGCCTGGGGGTGCATGGGGCGTAGAGAAGACTGCAGAGGCAAAGGTGACGTGATTGGCATACTGGGGACTCCCCTTACCCTACCCCTTGACTCTCATGGTCCATACTCACTGAGTCAGAGAAGCCAGTCTGTTGGTTAGCATGTTCCATCTGCTTTTGCAAGGACAGGGCACCACCAGGCTGGAGGAACCCTATGTGGGGAAGAAGGGTGTGTAAAATGAGTAGAATATGAGACAAGACCCCTGGAGCCAGGGCTGCTACCCAGAGTGCTAATCACCTGTCTGGGTGGGCTGAAAGTGGCCGTGCACTGCATAGGGCTGTGGCTGTGGCTGAGATAAGTATTGCACTGCAGGAAATGCTGAAGGTGCTGAAAAAGGCAGGAGGGCCACCCATCAGGACTTTAAGGTTCTCTCTGGGCTTTGAGGAAAGCCCATCTTCCTGTCCCCACCACTCACCTCTGAGCTGCTGACTAGGACTGTAAGCTGGCTGTGTGGGCCCATAGTGAGGTGGGGGCTGAGCAGTCCCATAGGCACCACCTGGGCTGCCTTGGAATTGCCCATGCTCAGGGGTGCCTGCGAAAGCAGCTGCTGAGCCCACGTAGTGCCGGGTCTAGGAAGGAGGATGAGAACTCATTGCCTGTGAAGTCCTTGAAAACAGAAACTCAGGGCTGGAGTCGTAGCTCAGCAGTAAAGCATTTGCCTAGCACATGAGACCCTAGGTTCAAACCCAGTACTGGTGCATGGGGTGGGGAGGGGGACAGACGGACAGACAGACACAACACTCAGTAACATATGTATCTCTATGGCCCATTTTCGCAGCTATACAGTAAGTCTTTGTATGCCTGTCGAGGGTGCCTGGGAGGAAGTTGTTAAGGGAAAAAGTAACCGGGGCTACACATCAAAACCTACTTCTCTCACCGTAAGCACTTGGGGTCCAAACATCTGTTTGGCTCTGTCAGCTGCCATGAGGGTGCCCGGGCGATTGTGTCCTCCAGGGCTCCCTAGAAAGGCAGAAGGGCTTTGGGATGCTGAAATGGGAGGCTACAATCTCCAGGAGGCCCCTTTCTGGCAGCTGGTTTTAGTCCTCACCCTGCATGCTGAGGAGGTGAGTTCCTGTGTGAACAGTCAGGCTCTGCTGGTAGGCAGCTGATGTCAGAGTGGTCAGGTCGCTGGAGTAAAAGGAAGACAGGTACATCCACTTTTGCCATTAAACACCAATTTTGCTACCTAATCCCAGTTCCACTTTGTCCCCATTTTTACTTTTAACTCTTTGATCCCACCTTTGCTCCTTTCGCCTCCGTTTTTCTTCCTCATGTAAAACTTTCTTCAGCTGCAGAAAAAGCTGGTGCTTCTCTTCCTGTAGAGCCAAAAGCTTCTCCTGCAATTTCAGAATCTGGGAGGGGAAGAGGAAAGACGTAGGCAGGACAGTCAAGGTAAAACACCAGAACTGGGGGTGATCAGGGACTGATTACTTGTTCCTTGGTTTCCTCCAGGGACATTCTCTCTTCCATCTCCTTTTTTTTCCTTCTCTCTTGCTCTTCTTTCATCTTCTGTTCCATCATCTTGTCCACCTCTTCCTCCTCTGGAGAATCAGGTAGAATGGGGAAGTGGCAGGGTGATGAAAATGGAATGTTAGGAGATTTTAGACTGACAAAGGCCAGTTATCCTACCACTCCCGCGCACACTGGCAATGGGTTTTTTCCATCACAGCAGGGAGAAGGAAGTTTTATAAGGTGCTCTCCAAGGTGCTTGCCAGCTCAGGGTGTTGGAATTTAGATTTGGCCTCTTCAATTCTACCCGGTAGGGTCGTTCCCTCTATTTCGCCTTGTCCGCGGGCACACTGCACAGCGTGTGAATAGGGGCCAGCTCTGGCAGAGCGGAGCCACCCTGGACCGTGTGTACGTCCACCCCACCTCTACCCCCACTCTGGCTCCAGCTCACCCTGCCGTTTGCGCTCCCGCTCCATCATGATGTGCCGGTGCAGCGCTCTGGCCATGGCGTTGGAAAGCTTGGGGCGCTCCAGGAGCGCGGGCATCGTGCAGCTGGGTTCTCGAGGGCCGCAGGCGACCCGCTCTGTCACTGGCTGCCAGACCTCGGACCGGGCCTGCCGACAGGAGGGCGCTCAACGGAGACCCACACCGGGCCGGGGCGGGAGCCCGTCTACGCAGCCCGGGTCACGTGTCCCGGGCGTCCGCCGCTCGGCTGGGCGACAGCCCTACCCCGGTACGCGCGAACGGCGCGGGGGTCGCTGACTCAGCGCCCCCGCCTTTTCCTTACAGCCCCGGGCGCCGGCCCCTCCCTACCCGTCTTGTCGGCGCTCACCGAGGCCTCCGGCGCGCCTTTGCTCTACCGTCACATCCGGCGGCTGGGCCGAATCCTTCCGGGGTCACAGAGGCAGCCGGCTTTGCGGGTTGGGCGAAAAAGAAAGGCGGAAACGCGCAGTACGGGTAGCCGCGAGTCCAAGCCTGCGGCGGACAGGCGGGCCCAGAGGCCGGAGGGGCCGGGCCCCTGCAACTCGGGACGCGCTTCACTTGTAAGGGGTGCGCGTGACTGAAGCCGAGGCACGTGCTCTGAGACGGTGTTTATTGGCTCCTTAAAAACCCGAGTCAGTAACAACTGTACAGAGGGTCTGCGTCCTCCTTGTGCCCGCCCTTCCCCACTCCCGCCAGATGGCCCCGGAAAACAGCAGCTTCTTGTGGGCACAGAGAGATTCCTCTGGGATTCACAGTAACCAGAAACAAAAACGGAAATAAATTAAGTGATGGGGGAGGGGGTAAAACAGGGACTCGTGTTCCCCAAATCAGTGCATGAAGGGGGGCCTGGAGCTGGACTTCCACAAGCTCCCTCCTATCAGGGGGAGTGTGCTAGGCCTCTGGACATGGAGACGCGCTCCACTTCGCATCTGAATCTGAGAGACTGCCTGCGTGCTCCTGTGTCTGCCAGGACGGCACCTGTGCATGCCATGAGTCACTGGAATGAGGTGGAGACAGTCTTCACTCAGAGTCCTGGGCCAAGACCCAACTGTGCTTGTAGTAGTGGTGTTTCACCCCTCATTCCACCCGTACCAGCAGGGCATAGAGGAGTGTGGCCCCCTTCTCCTTAGTGACCCACTCGAGTTCCGCTGGGCTGAAGTGAGGGTCAGGAGGTTCTCTGAGAGCGGCAGAAGGGGGTCCGTGGGTGTAGGAGCCAGGGCGCACACAAACCTGGAACGCCACCTGGGCCTGGTGCGTCCGTTGGGATTTGGGGTCCCGGAATCTGTCAGACAAGCAGCAGAAATAGGAAAAATGAGGCCTCTGCCCCGTGACTGCTCCCCTTTCCTAACTCTGTTCCCACCACACATGCCTTGCTGCTCCTTGGAAATAACTCTCACCGAAGGGCACCTTGGTTCCAGCTGTTGGCTACTTGCAAGTCTTTTTCCTCCAAAGTTGTTCAGCTACTTCCTTCACTACCCTCTTCATACCTTTGCTCAAACCTCACTTTGGTGGGTGGGGGGTAGGCAATCCTGGGGATTGACCCTGGGGCCTTCACACTGAACTACCCCAGCCCTTTTTAAATTTTGAGCCAGGGTCTTGCTAAGTCCTTAAATTGTCCAGGCTGGGTTTGAACTTGTGATCTCCCTGCCTCAGCCTCTTAGAGTGGGGGATGTGCCACCACGCCTAGCCAAACTTCCTTTTGATGATGTCTAGCCTGATACCCTATTTAATATGCCCACTCCAAGCACAAATCTCTTCTGTTTTACTCCACTCTCATTTTTCTATTGTTTCCATAGTATTCACTTATCATCTTTAACAATACTGAAGGCATTATATATAAACATTTTTTGAAGAAAGAGAAGATATCAGGTCCACGAGAGCAAGGTTCCTTTGTTCTTTCATAAAGACAGCTTGTGCTAAGTGGTATCTGTTCAATAAATGAATGAGGAAAGGACTCAGGTGGTGAAGGAGCAACTAGCAAGCCAGGATGGGAAAATGAAGGTGGAGAAATCATGCCCACCCAAGAGGCCCCAGTGCCCCCCTAGGTCTGATTCCCTAAAGCATCCAGTCCTGTGTACTCACTGCACTTTGGAGGCCAGGGTCTCGGCCCCAGCATACTGAAGGGAGGGGGAAAGCAGCACTGGAGGGGGCTGCTCCTCCCGGGGAGGTGCACAGTTCTCACCAGGCTCCTCAAACCCGACCCCAGGCTCTCCCTTCAAGGGCCGGCAGCTCAGGATAGAGGCGGTACCTGGGAGAACAGCTGGGTCAGGGCACCCCTTGTGACTCCTGCCAGGGCCTCCAGGTCCAGCCATCCCCCTACCCTCGCTGCTCCATGGTACCTGCTCCTAGTTCCCCTCGGTCCAACACCCTCCTTACAGCTGCCACATTGCTCCCATGATATGCCATATGCCACTTCTTGGTTAGTGTCCCAGCTTCCAGGCGGGGATTCACCCTAAGAGGACAGAGAAAGCAGACAGCACAATGGTCACTAGCTCCAGAAGGTTATCCCCTTTTCTATCACTTTGGCATGCATTCTTTGAATTTTCCTTTCTCAAGGGGGCAATGAGCAATAGGGAAAATGCCTGACTTTGACCCATATGTACCTCAGGTTGAACCTGCACCAACCGAAGGGCAGAGCATATTCCCGGGGGGGCTCCCCTCGGCGCCTGTGGGCCTCTTCTCCTCGTAGCTTTCGGCAAGACTCACAGTAGCACAGGCTACGCTTCGGTGGAGGCATGAAATAATCCTCTGTAGGACAGTGAATGAATGGCAGGTTGGGTCCTGTGACTCCCACCCTGGTCTCAATCATGCTGCTGCTCTTGAGCTGTCTCTAGGGCTTTGGACATGGCCCTGGCTTGCCCTTGGGAACAAAGTCAGTGGGTTCTGGAGGACTAGGACTCACCAGGAAGCAACAGCAGTTCCTGGAAGCGGGAGCAAAGGGCATGGTACTCGCAGCTTTTTAAAGGACTAGCAGCAGGCGGTGGACCCCAGCACACACTCTCCTTGATACCTGAGGGAAAAGAGGGGACATAGGTCACAGGACCTGGAAGCAGGATTGGAGTAGAGGGGTGAGATAGGATGATGGTCCCTTTGGGGTGGTGTACCATCCACCATGTCAGCTTTTTCCATGTCCCCTTGGGTTCCAGCACTCTTTCCACTGGTAGCCCCTGGCTCAGGGCTCACGATTGTCACCTGTAGGAGAGAGGAATGGTCAGCCAAAGCTTGATCAGCTCCCAGAGGCTGCTGATCCCTTCTGTGGACTGCAAACTTCCTAGCCTCCCAGGTACCCCTTCCTCCTCATCTCCATTGCCACTAACCTGCTCACACTGCCCATAGAGATCCACGAGAGCATGGCAGGGCTGGGGCACATCTGGCACAGCTACCCCCTGGTCCACGCCGTTGACGTGGAGATGCAGTCCCCCAGAGGTGTCCAGCCGCAGTCCCAGGATAGTGCCTTCAGGACACGTGTCCAGATTTGGCCCAAACTTCTCACAGATCTAGGAGGAGAGATCTACTGTTTTCCAGACATCAGACTCCCACCACCAGTGGCCATCCTGCCCTTTCCTCTGCTTCTGGCTGCTAGTCCCTGGGCTTTGCCTCTACCCTTGCTCACTGCCTAGGTTTACCTCTACTTCAGTTACCTAGAGTCTCCCCTCTTCCCTCCCAGCTGTAATGCCCTTAATGTTACAGTTGGTACAGGAGGAAGAAGTAGGCCTGAGACCAGGTAATGACATTCAAAGCCTGGCCCTAGGGTCCTACTGCCAGGCCTGCGAGTTCCACTTCTCCCTTTTGGCCAGCCCCTCCCTACCCCAAAGCCCGGCCTTCTCTTTGGCTCCCTACTCACTTTGAGACCATTGTGGAAGACACCGCGGCCCCGCAGCAGCCAAGCTGCCCGTTTGAGGGCACAGGCAGAAGCAGGAAAGTTCAGCCTCTCAGGTGGGCAAGTGATGACTCCCAGGACAAGGGAAGACGTCCACTGTCGGTTCAGAAAATCTATCCGCACCTGTAGATGGAACTGCTCTATACTCACAGCCTCCTAGGCAGAGACACCAACTTACCCAGCCAAACCAGCCTTCTCACCCCAGCCAGGGAGGGAATCTCAGCCATACCTCCCAGAGTGTGGCCCACACCCCTTCCCTTTTCGATGTTCGGATGGACCAGAAACTATGAACGCAGACGTTTCCTTCCTTTTTACTTATTTATGTATGTGGGGAGGTGGAACTCAAGGCATTGAACGTATTAGGCAAGAACTCTACCACTGAGTTGCACCCCCAGCCTTTCCCTCCCTCTGAGCCTTGGTCTGTTACCTCTACAGGGATTCTTGTCCCTAGGAGCTTCTTTCATTCAGCTAACTGCTGTATCTTTCAGTTTGCAGCAGAAAGGCCCCCTCCAGGAGGGTTAGCACTGTCACCCCAGAGCAAGGACTGAGTAGATGGCAAGGCGCACCTGGACCAGTAGCTGGGGCACCAGGGGCTGGCTGATGACAACAATGCCCTGATTGTAGCTGGCCACTCGTGTGGCTGTGCGGTTCCCATTGGACAAGAGGATATTCTTCCCGTGGTTCTCCAGGAACTCGAGGACTGTGGGCATAACACCCATTTGAGTCTGGCCCTGCAGAGGAGAGACTGAGCTGCACCAGGGACTGTAACAGGCCTGTCCCATCCCACTGGGGTGCATACAAAGCTCAAATATAAGCCTTTACCCAACCACTGGAGAACTCAAAAGAACCTGGCACCCGACACCCACCAACTGCCCCTCCACATGCCCAGAAGGCTCTGCTGCAGTGCTTACTCCCAACCCACGCTCCTCGCTCTCGTCATCCTCCTCGCCCTCACTGCCAGTGTCTGAGCTGGGGGAAGGAGGCTGGGTAACTTCTGGCTCCTCCAGCCTCGTGGAACTGACAATGGATACACTGCGTATTGGCCCATAGAGATCCAACACAGCCCACACGTTCTAGGGACACAAGACATGGGCAGTCAGAGATCAGCCCAGAACCCGCGCCTAGAACCTGAGGCAGTTTTAGGTCTACCTTGGCAATGCCAGTGGCCGCAGGCCCCATATCCTCTCCATCTACCAGGATGTGCATCGTGTCATCTGCTCCCCGACGAATGCCCACACGGCTCCCCACCTAGACAAGGTGGGACAAAGAGAGATGCTCAGTCCAGCTTTTTCTACTTTCTTAACCCCCAATCCTGCTCACCACTGTCCCAGAGCCAGCTGCTTTACCCCCAGCCTCTCAAGGTTGCGGCCATAGTTCATCCTCTGGAGCTGCCCATCGCGCCTCACTTCACAGCTGGACACCATCCAAGTGGTCTTAGTCCGGAGCTCTGGCAGGGAAGGAGGCAGCCCAGGGCCACCACCTGCTGCAGGGCCCATCTCCCCTGGCACCAATGTGGTCAGTCCCAGCCGGAGGGAACCTGCCCACTTCTCATCCAGCTCTTCTACTTTCACCTGTAGAAGAAAATATCAGCTGGCCCTGTCTTACAGGCCAACAAGCCCCCATGACATCCTCATAGCCCACCTCAAAAACTTCCTCAGCCTTGAGCTCCTTGGTGCTGAAAACAAGGCCATGGGCAAAGCCAACTGCACGTACTGCCCTTGTGCCATCCTCCTCCAGAGTGACATTCTTGCCACAAGTACTGTGGAATCGGTGAGCCACGCCAGTCACTGTGGACAGACAGACGGTCAAAGAAAGAGGTAGGATTAGGACAACAAACATCAGATAGGATGCAGAGCAAAACTTTTCAATGAAATAGGAACAGACATTAAAGCCCCATCTGTCATTACTCCTCAGCACCTCTTAAAACCTCTTTTCACCATAGCACAACTCATTCTCAAACCTGGGATTCCCAACACGTAGTATGCTGGTTCCTGGGTGGCAGGAAAGCATCCAGGCTGTGTCCCAGGTATAACCCCCCTTTCTGACTGCTTGCCAAGGGGGCCTGTTCCCTCCTATAACCAGCAGTATCTTTGAACAGGATCCATTAGGCTCACAGCAGGCACCTGGGGAGTGCAGGGGAAATGATTTCTCAGTGGCAGTGTTGCTGGTCGCCAGGCTGTTGTCCATGGGGCCAGTGGCATTGGTGATGGACACTTGAACACACTGACCATAGAGATCCACTACAGCATACACCTCTGCATAGAAAAGAAGGGGTCAGAAGCCTGAGAGCCCAGGCGGCCTAAGCCGAGGATGGCTGGCCAGAAGCCACAGAGCAGTCACCTTTACCCGGAGGCAAGCCTGAGCAGGCGGCGCCTTGGTCCTGGCCATTAATGAAGTAGTGCAGGTCGCCCTTGGCAGTTCGCATCATGCCAATGCGTGCACCTGTGCCCAGTGCATCCAGGTCACACCCATAGTTGTTGCGCATCGTGTTACCGTCTTGCATGATGGCTGTGCCACTGAAGAGACAGCAGAAGGGGTGGCTCAGCCTCCTAGTTTCACCCCCCACACTGGCCCCTGCTCAGTCTCTGCCTGTCAGAACCCTCCAGCATCTCTGACATGGGGAGGGTGTCTTGATCTGGGTCTGAGGTTCCATCCTATCTCTCTCACAGCTGGGAGCCCCTCAGGGAAGAGCAGGAACTCCCCCAAGAGGGAGGATGAAGCCCCTACAGGCTAGATGGAGCTTCCCAGAACTGAACAGAGGCAGCTAGATCCCTTAGGTCTACTAGTACCTGGGGCCACCACAGGCCTAAACCCTGACCCCAGCCAGCTACACCCGGCCCCGCCAAGCTGGTCCTGACCTCAGCATCCATGTATCATAGTCAATGTCTGTCATGGTATTGGGGAACTCTAGATCTTCAGGCCGGATGGCAGTCACTCCTGGAAGGAGGCAGGGGAAGTCAGAGCCCACCCCACAGGCCACAGGCACCTAGCACCCAACCTACACACAGCTGCCTCCTCACCAGCCTCAATGGAGCCTGACCAGCGGTCTACCATCTTCTGAATGACAATTTCAAACAGCTCTCCATCTCGCAGAGCCCTGCCAGGAGAGTGGTGGTCACTGAGGCCCTACTTGGGTGGGCAGTAAGACAGCAGACACGTTCAAGTCCAGAGACTGACCGGTTGGAAATGACAATGGCATCATTGAACTCGCTACGGCAGTTGTGGCGGAGTGCAGTGCGGCCCCCATTAGTGATGACTGCGTTACTGCCATGCAGCTGGTGGAAACGCAGGTCAGAGCCCCCTGCCCCTGAAGATGGGGAGCTTGGAGACACCTGGTTGTTCCCCTCAGGGATCGGCTCAGGAACTGGAGGTACCTCTGCAAAAGTGAACATCACCCATTAGGATTAGGTCTCTGGTTATCTCTGTAGCCTTCCAAAGCCACACTAACACCCCCCCCCCCGCTGAGCCTGGCCTCACCCACGTCGTCCACAATGGTGGCTTGGGCCGCCTGGCCATAGAGATCAACGACAGCATAGACACCCGGGGGCACATTCCAGGCAGCAGGGCCCTGAGTCATTCCATTGACAAAGAAGTGAAGAGTCCCGTCCTCCCGCCGTACCACGCCCACCGTGTCCCCTGCCTTGGAAGAAGGGGGGCTGGAGTGAGGAGTCAGGCAGAGTTCCTGCCTGGGATGGTCCTGCATTCACTCCTCCTTGCCAGCTCCCTGACTGCTGCACCCAGGTACTGCACCCTCTCTCCCACCTTGAGACGGTCCAGGTTGTGCCCATATTCATCCAAGATGGTTGTTCCATTGTGCATCACCCCATTCCCAGTCATCATCCAAGTCCCTAAGGGGACAAAGAGAAACAGATGACATGAGAGGGAAGGCAGGGCTGCTCCTTATATAAAAAAACTCCCCCAAGGTGACAGCCCACCCTGTCTTTCCTGAGATTTGGCTTTCTTCTCTGTGAGACAAGAAAATTGCAGTTCCCAAGGCAGCCACAGGCTCTGCCCCCATGACCTTCTTAGCTACTGGATGAAACATCACAAGTGTGACAAGCAGGAAGGGGCTGAAGAACAAGGACCACGCTGCAGGAATAGGTTCTGCTCTAGGACCCCATCCCAGCCTTGCCCTTGGGAGCTCACCAGAGCGCAAGTTGGTCATGGTGGAGGGCAACTGGAGGTAGGCAGGATTATGGGTAGTGACACCAATCTCAATGGAGCCAGCCCATTTGTCCACCATCTTGTCAATGCGCACCTGGAACACTTCTCCGTCCCGCAGTGCTCTGCTGCTCAGCACCACACCATGATTGAAGTCATCAGTGGCACTGAGGACACAGCAAGTGGGGATTCAGATCCCAACATACACTCTGAGTGTGCCAAGGCTCTGCCTAGCAACACCTGCTTGTCACCCATTGCCCTGAGCCAACCAACCAGACCTTACACCTCAGGAAGTACCTGACCTTCTTGTCTAGGACTCCCAGACCAGACTTCCTCTACCTCCCTGTCCCTACCTTGCCCCTTCAGTCCCATTATAGCCCCTTCTGCAGCTTCTCCCCACCCCATGGGCCATACTGGGGCCTCAAGGCAGTGCGTCCCTCGTGGGTGATGGCTGCCTTCTGCCCACAGTTGGGATGAAAGAGCAGGCGCTCAGGTTCTGCCTGGGCAGCAGGAGCAGCACGGCGAAGAGCACCCTCGGGAGACAGTGCCCGCAGAATGGCATTGTTCCGGCGAAGACGGTCACTGTGGTTGTTATTGTGGACAATGGTCACCTTCACAGCCATCCCATACAAGTCTACCACACCATACACCACTGGGGGTGTTAATGGGGTAGCCACACCTGTAGGGTAAGAAAACAAGGGGTGAAGTCAAAAAGGAAAGAAAGTATCAGAGAGGCCAGAAGATAAACTCCTGAACACATTGACAGCCCCAGGTCAATGGCCTTCTCTGAGTGTCCCCTTACCTTGATCGATGCCATTAATGAAAAAGTGTAGCGCAGAGTTGGACTTCCTTGTGAGACCTATATGGTCACCCTCCTAGTGACAACCAAAAAGTAGTTCAGTATGGAATCTAGCCATAGTTGGGATCCAGAGCAGTCCCAGGGGCCTCCCACTACCCCATCCCAAAGGTATTCATGTAGGTCTGAGACTAACCCAAAGGATGGGCAAGGCATGCCCTGTGTTCCTGTTTTCTAGACATGACAATTTCCACATTTCCTTTTTTTTTTTCTCCCACATTTCCTGAGTGCTCAATGTATGTGCTCACTTCGGCAGCACATATACTGAATGCTCAATATAAGTTAGCCACTAAATTAAACCATTTTATAAGCATCAATTTCCTTAAAGCTATGTAATAGCTATAGGGATTGGGGGTGTAGTTTGGCGGTAGAGTGCTTACGTGGCATGTGTGAGGCTATAGGTTCAAACCCCAGCTCTGGGGGAGAAAAAAAACAAAAGTACTCCCACTACTCTATGGGTGTAGTACTAATAGACTCATTTTAGAGTCTATTGGGCAACTCTGCCTTCTCAGAAAGAACCTCATGCAAAGACAAAGGATCTTGCATTAGATCATAGAGAAGACCACTGCATAGCACCCAGGCAGACACACAGAGTACCCATGGTTCCTCTGTAATTGACCAACCCTCACCTGTAGCTCATCCAAACTGAATTCGCAATACTCCCGGCGGGTGCCCTTGCCGTTGGTTAGGATCCCACAGCCACTCATCATGATGGTGCCTGAGCAAAGGTGGATACCTGCTTAGAATATGGACTTCCTCCCCCTCAGTTACCCCAGGCCTGTGTTCCCTGCCGAGAGCTGGTACCTGACTGCAGGTTGGTCATGGTGGCTGGGTACTCCAGGTTGTTGGGGTTATGGGTAGTGACACCGATCTCGATGGAGCCTGACCACTTATCTACAAGTTTGTCGATACGGATCTGGGGTTGAATGATAGCAAATAGAAGCAACAGGGAATTTAAGTGCAGAGAAGGGACTCTTAGCCCCTCTTCCCCAAGCCCCACCCTCCTGACATCCATCCAGGATTCCAGATGGTGAGCCAGCCAGACCTCAGGGTCTTGCATACCTCAAACATCTCATTGTCCCGAAGTGGGCGGTTGGTCATGACAACCCCATTGTTGAATTCATCCAGAGGCCTCCGGCGCTCAGCTGTCTTATTATTGTTGCTGAGTTTGATAAGGGTCCCACATTTCTCATGAAACAGCAGGGCATCATTGGATGTAAGGATGGGCGAAGTGGCAGTACCGTTAGATCCCAGCCCATCCCCTGCTGGTGGGGAGCTCAGGTTCACATTCAAGAGTCCCCCGTTGTAGGCAGACAGGATGGCATTGCTCACCACCTCAGAAAGCTCCATGCTGGCAAAGTCTACAGCAGTAAGACAAAGAAAGGAAACCAAGATGAGACTACACCTTCTGGCTTAGCACCCTCTCTCTCTACCCTCTCCTGAGGTCCCTCCCTTTGTCCACCTCATTGCCTGTGCCCCTTCCCAGAGCCTCCCCAAAGCCCTCACCATTATGTGACTCGAGGGTGTTAGGAAACGTCTCCAGCCAAGCCTACACTGGGGACACCATGAAGGCTGGAGACCAGGTGGGATGGGAGTAGAATAAGGGTTCAGCCCCTGCTTCAGAGCCCACAGTCAAGAGACCTTTTCCTCTAGCTCTTATTCTCCCTGGCCACAGACTCAGGAATCTGAATGGCCCTGCCCACCCAGCCTGGATCTTCGCTACTTTTGCCCTGTTTCTTCAGCTACATTCCCTGTTCCGCCCCTCCATCAAGGCCCTAGCTGTGTTCTCACCTTCATCCCCAGAGGTCCCTTGTTCAGCGGAGGCAGAATCTTCAGGGGGTGCTGAGGGCTCAAGGGGAGGTGTGGGGATGGGAGTAGGGGGACTAAAGCCTGGCTCAGGTGGGAGCACGGTTATCTGGGTGCACTTGCCATAAAGGTCCACAACAGCCCAGACACGAGCAGGCAGGCCTGTAGCAGCCACACCGCAATCCCGCCCGTTCACCCAGAGCCGCAGCTCCCCAGCAGCTGTTCTCTCCACACCCACTCGGTCCCCTTCGCCAAGCTGATCCAGGTCCTGTCCATATTCCTCTAGCACAGAGCGCCCATCCTTCAGCACTGAACAGCCCGACACTACCCATGAGCCCCCCTTTAACCCTGTGGCACTGCTTGGGAAGTCCAGCACACTGGGATCCAACGCAGTCACCCCAATCTCAATGGAGCCGCTCCAGGAGTTGACCTGTGTTGGGGGTGGTGGACAGAGAGATTCAGGATGGACTACACCACTGGGGTCTGCCACTATAGAAAACCACATTCCACATGCCACTGTGTTCCCTCTCACCACCTCTTGGGCACTACTTAGAGATGCAGACCCACAAGTCATTTTCTAGACCCCACCTCTGCAACTATCCCCCCAACCCGGGTCTCCTAGCAACTCTGCACTTACTCGGGCGTTCAGTGGTTACCACACCAGTCTTTTCCCCATCAAGCAGGTTAAATTCCCTTTTTCCAGCTTCCTGTCTCCTCCAACCTTCCTTACTTTCTGTGGCTCTTCAACTACATCAATTCACACACTTCCTATGTCTACAATGCTTTCTCTAGTCTATCACTCTCTTCCCCCAGCCCGACTCTTACATTCAGACTCAATCCAGATTCACTCTCCTCCCAAATTCCTTCTCTGTGAGCCAAGTAACTCTCTCTCTCTCTCTCTCTCTCACAGACACACAGACACACACACACACACACACACACACACACACCCCTCTTTTGCTAAGTATTTCGGCTCATCTATTTTTCTGGTTCTACCTCAGAGTTTGTCCTTCAATGGTTTGTTCTTTCCTCTGTATCTCTCCCCTTCTCCTAACACATCTGACATCACCTCCAGCCCCAAGAAATTGTGCCTAGGGGCCCATTCTCCAGGTATTCTAGTGGGTGGCCCCCTTGTCCCTTTCCTGCTTCTGGGTCTTTCAGAAACTCGGGCTCTCCCTATCTCCTTCAGACTGAACTTTTCTGAATCATTTTGGTTTTGCCCACATGACCTCGTGCCCTACGGTCTGTCACTTCCCTTTCGGAACCCGGCGATGTGAGATTTCTAGCTGTCCTACCACATTTCCCTCTGGTTCCCTCCCACTACCCTCCGCACTTCAGCTCCGCGGGCCCAGCCTCGCACCTTGCGGTCGATGCGGACGGTGAAGACGCGTCCATCGCGCAAGGGTTCCCGGCTCAACACCAGCCCGTGGTTAAACTCCTGGCCCGGCTGCTGCCGCCGCGCTGTACGCCCACAGGCCGACAGGCTCACCAAACGCCCAGTGCGCGGGTGCAGCTCCCCAACGCTGCCGACAACCCCGCTGGACCCCGGTCCTGGGCCACTGCCGCCAGGGCCCCCACCCCCGCCCGGCCCTGGCCCGGGGCCTCCCCCAGACCCCCCACTCCCACCCGACCCCGCCGCCATCGCCGCTGACACCAGGGCCGCGCGACAGCCGCGCTTGGCGGCACCGTGGCAACCGCGGAGGACAGACACCCTGAGGGAATACGACCGGGGGCTGGGACTAGATATGCTTTACGGCAGTGCCGGGCAATGAAGCATCCCAGGGTAGGGAACTGATGACTACCACGGTGGGAACAGAAGGACGACAGGGTCGGCAGGCTTGCTTTACGGCAGGGCCAGATGAAGGGGGGGCTCTGAAAGGGAAGATTTGGGCAGGGAGCTTTTGCGACAGAGGAAGAAACGCCTGCCGCAGGCGTCTTTACGACGGATGGGTGCAAGCGCCCAAACACGCTTTGCGACAGCGACCCCGGCGATCCCGCCCACCGCACGAAGCGACACATTGAAGTATTCGCTTTACGGCAAGGGCGGGCGTCGTTTCTTCGCGCTACACGCTTTAGAACGGTGTTAAGTGGGGTCTAGACGAAGCGGAGAGGAGAGCTTTGTAAATGAGCCTCTCCTCCATGTCAGTGAGACCGGAAATGTCGCAACGCACACACACACTTTGCTCCACACCTAAGAGGTAGAGAGACAATTTGCGAGACCGTGAGGAAGCTCGCGAATATTTTAAATTAAACCCAGTTTAAACGACAATTCAACCAAACTTTTTAGACTTTAAAACCACAAATGAGAGCCGGGCGTGGTGGTGCACGCCTGTAATCCCAGACTTGGGAGGCTGAGGTAGCAGGACAACCGCGAGTTCGAAGCCAGCCTGGACTAGATTCTGAGCTCAAGGCCAGCCTGAAGTACATAGCGAGACCGTGTTTCAAAAAACGTTTTTTAAAGAGCCACAAATGAAGTCCAAAAGTGCCGACAGGCAGTTTCAAGCAACAGCGTTTAAGACCCCCGGAGAAACCCCCAGAGCTAATGCCCCCAAATCCGATTTTCCTGTGCTTGCTCTAAACTCGGAGAGCTGTGACGTCACAATCAAGGCTTTCCGCGCCCCTCCCCCGCCCCGGGCCAGGCCCTCTGGCTATGACTGGTTGATTTGGATGAAGGTGGTTATGGAGAAGGGTGGGAACAAGTCGCCAAAACAAAGTGTTTGGGTGGGACAAAAAAAAAGAAGTCCGAGCCGCAGGGGCTCCTAGCCTAAAATCCCTATGAAGTCTTGACTACACCCACCGCAGTCCAGGGAACAGGAGGGGTCGGGATCCGCCTGAGCCCGAGCGCCCCCAGCCCGCTACGGTGGGGGCGGGGCCCAGGGGCGGGGCTGTGTTGAGCAGGGAGGCGGGGCGGGGTAGCAGAGATTGGCCCCTGGGTGGGGCCATGGAGAAGCAGGAGGGGCCGGGAGCTGCTGGCGGCTCTCGTAGGGAATCCCCTGGAGGCGCCAGGGGAATACCCGGAGGGATTGGAGGAACCGTAACAGACACCACGCTGCCCTCTGGAGTAGTCTTGTTTCACGGTTCGGGACCCCCCTTGCACTCCAGGGGCACCGTAATTCACAGTCCTGGTTCAAACCGGCCTTCCCAGGGGGGAGTGACCCTCGGTTCTGGGCCCTATCAGCACCCTGGGGAGTTCGCGGGCTACAGCCTTGGATCCAGCACATTGCCTGGTGGATTCAATACCCCTTACCCTGGAACCAGTCTAACCGCAGCGTCCAGCCCTGGGCCTGGAGAGCCTAGGGTGCCCAGTGCGGGGCGCAGTCCGGGCTCCGAGTCAACTTCCTTGCACCCCTACAACTCCTGTGAGGACCAGCCCCGGAGCATCTTGAAACACAATTGCAGCATCTTGCAGCAGAAATCTCCCAGTGTGGAAAAGTAAGAGGCTCAGCTTTGCTTGCAGTCTGGAGGGAGGAGTTAGGCACACAGGAGGGGCCGAACCCTGAGGGAAGGGGTGGAATCTGAGAACCAGATGTGAGAGTAGGTGACCAGCAGTTGGTGGGAAATATGTTCAATATTAGGTTTCAGGGCTTTGCTGAAACAGGAGGTGGTCACAAAGTACCGTGGTTATCATTGGGTCTGACCTCATTCCTAGCTTCTACAAGAGAGTATAAGAGTTTCTTAAATGACTGAAAGAATTGGGGAAGCCTCTAAGGAGAGGATCACTTTTCCCGCCTTTTCTTTGTCCTCTCCCCACCCAGGAAAAAGTCTCAGCACTGGGATGAGATGAATATCCTGGCTACTCACCATCCTGCTGATAAGGACTATGGTTTTATGAAGGTGGATGAGCCCAGCACCCCTTACCACAGGTGCCAAGCTTTTCGGCCTAGGCTGTGTTCTCTGTTCTAAGAAGGAACCAGGGGAAGAGGCAGAGAAGCCTCATGCTCCTCTCCTGGCACTGTTTCCTCCTCTGCAGACTGCAAGACAGTGATGAGGACCTGTCTGCAGGATCCTCCCTCAAGGTGACTCCTGAAATGCTGGCAGAGAGGTGAGAGTACTGTCAGGTCCTTTGGGGTTTTGGATCTTTACTGCTCCTCACCTCTGAACTTATGTTGGAGGCAGCTCTGCTTTTTGGCCTCAAAATGGGAGGTACTGCAATTCCTGTGAGGCCTGAGCAAGACCAGTCTGGGGGGGGTCAGCCAGGTTGGCCCCATATACCGCCCACCCCCATTGCTGTTTTCTTCTTTCCATGCCCCTAATGAGTCTCCCTCCTCCTCAGGTTTGCAACAGTGGACAGTTTCCTCCCCAAGGTCCTCCAGAACGGTGATAACAGAAGCTTGAGGGCTACAGACAACTTTTCCAAGACATGTGAGATGCAGGGTGGGCATGAGTGGAAAGGGAGGTGGAATAAGCCAAGTTCTTGTGCAAAAACCAAGCTCTCAACACTGGCCTACAGACTCCAGTGATTTTTACAAGCATCGTAAGAGACACTACAATGAAGGAAAAGTTCTCAGGGCTCAGAAAAGCATGCCCTTGCATGATGACAAGGACAGCTATGGGGGCAGTGCCAGCATGAGTAGTGGTGGTCAAGGTGTGATGATGGACTCAAAGCCCAGGCCTGTGGAGAGAGGCTGGCCAGGAGCATTGGCCGGAGGAGTCAAAGATGGGACTGCTCAAGCATCTGTGAGTGACATCCTAGAAACCAAAGGTTAGTTGCATTGTTGGGAGAGGATCCCAGAGGAGACTGGTTGGTGAGGGATAGAAAGTCTAAGAGGGATAGACAGGTCACTGAAGGTTTGCTAAAATGGGGCGGGAAGGTTAAGAGAAGTAAATGAGGCCCAGCGAGGTGGTGCATGCCTGTGATCTCAGTACTTGGGAGGCTGAGGCAGAAAGATCCCTGTGAATTCAAGGCCATCCTGAACTACATAGCGAGAGCCTGTCTCAAAAAAAAAAAAAATAGAGAGAGAAAGTAAACGAGATGTAAAACCAAGACTTGAGTTTTTATTCTTTGGTGCAAGCCCATCATATACACCTGAAGGCCTGGACAAACCAGGTGGCCACAGACAGATTGTTTTGCATGATTCCTCAGATTCCTCTACCTGTAGAAATCAATTCCTCCCAGCATCAGGCCCCATCCTGTTGGAGAAGGAGATTGATCACCAACGCAAGGAATACTATAACAAAGGAATATACCTGAGGTCCTGTTCCCACCCTGAGCTTGAAGAGGACACAGAAGATGAACAGCAGAACAGTGAGAGCCAGGGCAGCCAGTCTTGGGGGGGGGGACTGAAAATCGACACCTGCTGGGTGCTACAACCTTCATCCCATTACACTTCCAGGCTCCATAGGCTTGACATAGGTCATCGGGAATCCCATAAACACTAAGCTTCATCTACTGGACCACATTGGAGGCCCCTATATATATCACAAAACCACTGAGGCCTCCCTGGCTGTAACTGTGACACCATTACAACCTGGTTAAGGCATCAGGCCACCATCTCCCTAGGCCTGGCTCTTGGCAAGCTCCCATCTCTTAGCCTCCCAATCCTGTTAGGCTAGTACAGCGGCAACAGGTAGTAAGAGAGGTCTTAAATATCCCCAAGTTCCAGGTCATATTGTATGAGGAGAGCAACCAGGGAGGCTCTGAAGGGGTTGAGACACCCTCCAGCTTGGTGTCACCCAAAGGCTCCATGACTTCTTCTTGACTCCTCTCTGCCACCCCACCCAACTCCAGATGCTACCATGACCTCCAGGGACAATGGGCCTCAGGCAGTATCCAACTGGTATCAGTGGCTGGAGGCCAAGGGGCTGAGCTGCCAAAGCCCAGGGAACTCGGAGAGAGCGCATGGAAGCAGCCAGAACCCACCCAGCTGCAACAGACACAGATGTGAGCCTGGGCAGAGGTAAGGGGTGCCTCCAGGGAGGCGGAGGGACTGAGCGGGTAGGCTCTAGGGAGTCTGGGGGTCACATGCAAGAAAGCCACTAATGCAACCTCTTCTCTAGATGAAACTGCACAGCTCCAATGGATCCAGGAAGAGGAAACCAGAGAATGGAAACATAACCAGCTAGGGGCAGGGTAAACGCAACCTTCCCCTGCCCTTACAACCTAGGGGTGGACAATAAAGATAAGAACAGCAGGAATCTGGTTGCTGTGAATTGGTTGTCTAGGCTAGTCCTGCTGGATCAAGGATAGGTGGGGTAGGAGGAATGTTTACACACAGGAAACCCAGAAAATAGTCCACAGAGAAGGAAGATGGGAGCAGCCCAGGGAATAGTTTCAACTAGAACCTAGGATTTTGAGAAGATCCAAGGTGCAGCAGAATAACAAGGACTGGTTTAATTTAGTTAATCATAAATTTGCCAGTACCATTTTTTTTTTTTTTTTTTTTTTGGAAACAAGGTCTCGCTATGTAATCCAGGCTGGCCTTGAACTCACTATGTAGCCCAGGCTGGCCTTGAACTCTAGGCGATCCTCCTACCTCTGCCTCCCAAGCACTGGGATTACAGGCATGCGCCACCATGCCCTGCATTTTTAATTCTTACGACAACCCTGGAGGGAGGGATTTCCATCTTTATCTTCCAGATGAGGAAACTGAGAAAGCAGAAAATTTGCCCAGGGTCACAAAACTGCTAAGTGACAGAGCTAGGATTTGAACCTAGATCCCAAAACTCAATCACTAAAGGAGAAAGAAGCAGAGACACACCAGGGTCCCCAGGAGGAAGGTGACAGCAGATAGTCTCTAGGGGAGGAGCTGTGGCTTCTCTGATCTCAGGCCCCTCTCCGCAGCCCAGGCCCCACCCCTACCCCGCCCAGCATTGCCTGGAACCGTGGGGTGAGAGCTCCTCCTAGGACGCCCCTTTTTCTCGGGGAAAGGATTGCACCCCCCCAGGTCCTACCCAGCAGAAGAATTTCTCCTTCCTCATCAACGGCCCCTCCTGGGGCCTGGAGTGCCTCCACAGACATCCCCACCTGCCAGGCCTCCAGGGCTCCCAGCCCCACAGCAATCAAGCTGAAATGACCGTCAAGCTGGATTTCGAAGAGTGTCTCAAGGACTCACCCCGCTTCCGGTAAGTGTGCACAAGTCTGGGGGGCTAAGGAGAAGATCCAACATTTCTTAATAAATAACACAGGCATAGCTCTTCCCAGCCTAGGCCTCCCTCCAGGGAATAGGCCTCCAAGGAACAAGATGGACCTGGTGGGCCAAAATGGTTTCTCTGCTATCAAACTGAGTCCTCCTGTGCTCTCTACTCCCTTTCTCCAACATCTGACCTCTCTAATGCCCCAGAATGGGCATTCCTTCCTCCCTCCCTGAGACCCCCCCCACCCCTCCCCCAGCACCTGCTCTGGGGCGGTTAGCAACTTCCTGCTCTGGCCACATCCACCCTCCTCCTACTCTTCCTGCTCTGGCCCAGGCCATAGTATAAGTAGCTGAGACTGTGCAGGGTGAGTGAGCACAAGCTGGCAGGTGGGTGGCCCATCTCAGCCCAGCATTTCCTCTGTACACACCATCCCACAACCCCAACCCTGACTCTGATGAGGCAGGCAGACTTGGTGAACCCAAGCTCTGTTCCCACGCCCTCTCCCTCCTTTTCCAGAGCCTCTATTGAGTTGGTGGAAGCTGAAGTGTCAGAACTGGAGACTCGTCTGGAAAAGGTGACCCTGACATGGAGAGATGAACCAGGAGCAGATTAGGATAAGGGTCATGCCAGGGAGAAAGCTGGAGACTGAGAATGACTTCCAGGATTACTGAACACTAACTGTATGGGATAGCTATTTGGGGCCTACAAAGAAGCAAAAAAGGTGGTGTGTCCTCAAGGAGCTTAGGATCTTGGAAAACAAGACTTACTTTTGGACTTACTGTTCTGCTGAGTCCTTGCATTGTGCCCAGCCATGGGCATTCACAGAGAACAAGACCATTTTTTGCATCAGTGACACATTTAAATGTGAGACACTAAGGCCTGTCCTGACCACTCTTGATAAAACTGCTACATGTAACACTCTTTCTCTCTCTCCCTCCCTCCCATCCCTCTTACTCTGCTTCATTTTTTCTCTCTAGCATTTACCTCTATCTGACATGATATTTTTTTTTGTTTGGTGCTGGGGATCAAGTGCTCTACCACTAAGCCAAATCCCCAACTCCCTGACATGATATTTACTTGCTGTTAGCTTTCTTTCTTTCTCTTTCCAGTACTGAGTATTCATATCGAACTATATCCTCAGCCCTTTTTCTTTGTTTGTTTTTGAGACAAGGTCTTGCTATGTAGTTCAGGGTGGCTTTGAACTCACTATGTAGCCCAGGCTGGCCTTGAACTCATTGCAATCCTCCTGCCTCAGCCTCCCGAGTGCTGGGATTATCCATCTGTATACTTTTGTTATTTCTAGAATGTTATATACAAGCTAGGTACAGTGTCATATGCCTGTTGTGAGACCGTCTCAAAAAAAGGATCATAAATTCAAGGCTTGCCTGGGTAATTTAAAATGCTTTCTCCTGGGCCGGGGATTTAGCTCAGTGGTTATAGTGATTGCCTTGCAAGCATGAGGCCCTAAGTTCGATCCCCGGTACCAAAAAAAAAAAAAAAAAAAAAGTGCTTTCTCCTGCTGGGTGTGATGGTACATCCCTGTAGTCCCAGCACTTGAGAGGCCGAGGCCCCTAGGAAAATTGCTTAGAGTTTGAGGTCAGCTTGGGCTACATAACAAATTCAAGGCCAAACTGAACTACATAGTGAAACCCTATTTTAAAAAAGAAAATTCTCTCTCAAAATAAAAAATTAAATATGTTGGTCTGGGAATGTAGCTGCAAATACCCAGTACTACCAAAAAAAAAAGCCAAATATTATGTAATCATATATTATGTGACCTTTTAAAATTTTTTTTAAATTTAGAATAATGCCCTTGAAGGTTTTTTTTTTTTTTTTGGTGCTGGGTGCTGGGGATCAAACTCAGAGCTTTGCGCTTGCTAGGCAAGCACTCTAACCACTGAGCTAAATCCCCAGCCTAATAATCTTGACGTTTATCTAAGTTGTTGGACATGTCGATAGTTCCTTCCTTTTTTTTTTCTTCTTTTTCTGAGTACTTCCATATTGTATGGATATATTAGTTTGTCCCTCGTTCAGTTGTATGAAAGGTCTTTACTCATATTAGGGAGGGCTGGTAAACAGGGAAAAAAACTAGACACTTAGTTCCCTGGATCCACACAGTCAGCAGTGAGAATCTTTGTCTCTTGTTGCAGACTGATAGGATTTGATCTTGTTTCTCGAGCATTACTAATCATGTGAGCCACTTACATGTCAGACTATAGTTCCCTAAATCCTCCACATGCTCCGGGGGATTTTTTTTTTCCAGGGGATTTTTTTTTTTTTTTAGTTTAACAAAAGTATAATGAACACCTGTAGCCCCCAAGCTCCTGCTGCCTGCACATCCACACAAGGCCTCCCTGGCTGAGCTGACAGGCTTGTCAGACGCCTGCTCCATCTCGCTTGCGGTGTCTCGGGCCAGAGCCAAGTGTAACACCTCAGGGGCAAAGTAATGGTAGTCCTGTAGAAATCAAGGCCTAGGGACAGGAGCCTGACTTTAGATCCTGCTCAGTTTCCTGGATCTTCCAGAGCCCCTCCTCAAGCCAGCCACTCACCTCCTGGTTTAGCAAGTCTCCACTGGGGGGGGGCTGATAGGATGGGCTCCAAAGCATCCAACATCCTACTTGGCCCCGACCCTTACAGCCTGCGTGACCAGTTAAGGGTTACTAGGGTCTGTTCAGTGAGCAGAGGAAGACAATAGAGACTAGGATTGAATTCAGCCACACAGGGAATTCATTCTGTGAGCCATACAGTGCTGGAGCTTGGCGTTTCTGGGGAGCCCTTCATCCATGTAGGTAGGCAGGGCAGGGAGGGACAAGCGGACGTGGACAGGGAAGGACATCTTGGTGGAAAAGCTGACAGTCCTTTGGCAAGGGGCTGGGAAGAATGGGCAGGGGGTTTGTATCAGGCACAGGGTGGGGGGGCAAGAAGCAAGAAGAGAACGCGGCATCTGTGCATTAGGGACAGGGCGGAGCTGGACTGGGGTGGGGTAGGTAGACAAGGTCAGAAGGGAATGTGGCCTTGGACAAGGGAAGAAGAAGTGGGGCGGGGTGGAGGGTGTCCCCTGGTATGGTAACTGATGGCTCTCATTTTTTTCCCAGCTCCTCAAGCTGGGAACCGGCCTCCTGGAAAGTGGGCGCCATTACCTTGCTGCCAGTCGTGCGTTCATTGCTGGCATTTGTGATCTGGCCTGCCTGGGTCCGTCAGAGCCCATGATGGCGGTATGCAGAGGGTCTGCGCCTGGGTCTGGACCGGGGTATGGTGAGGGCTAGGATGAGGGCATGCTGTGGAAGAGGGGCAGGGCTGGAGCTGCCACCCACAACACCCATAGTAGGTGGGGTCTAGAGTTGGGAGTGCCCTGTCACCCCATGCCTGGTACTCTCTTTGCCTCCTCTTGCTTAGGAGTGTCTGGACAAATTCACTGTAAGCCTGAACCACAAGCTGGATAGCCACTCGGTGAGTGGGGGGAGGTGGAGCCGGGGGCAGGGGAGATGGCAGGATTTTCTGTGGTCCTGACCCCAACCTGCCACTTCTACTTCCCTTAGGAACTTCTTGATGCCACTCAGCATACACTGCAGCAGCAAATCCAGACCCTGGTCAAGGAGTGAGATGGGAGGGAAGGGAGCCTTAATTCTCAGAAACCAGCCCTCTTTCCCTCTTCCCATTACCACAGGGGCCTCCCCGATTGAAGGAGTTGTGAGGTTGGGGGTTTCCGGTGATCTGACTTCTATCCTTCCATTCCCAGGTTTCCCCTGGGCTTCTCACTGTACACAAGCTGACTGAAAGGATATGGCTGGACCTTATCCTAGGACATCTCTGAAGGACCAGGTGGTTGCATCTGTGATTCTGTGTTATCTCCCCACTCCCAGAGGTCTCCGAGGTTTCCGAGAGGCTCGCCGGGATTTCTGGCGGGGGGCTGAGATCCTGGAGGCCGCTCTTACCCACAATGCAGAGGTCCCCAGGCGCCGCACCCAAGAGGCGGAGGAGGCTGGAGCTGCTCTGAGGACTGCTCGAGCTGGGTACCGAGGACGAGCATTGGATTACGCCCTGCAGGTGCCTGCCCCAGCCTCTCCTCTGGGGGTACCAGGGCCTCAGGTGTCACTCTGAGGCTGGGAAGTCCACAGTGTACAATGGAAGGGAGGCACTATGATTGCAAGACTGACCTGAGTCTTCTTGGGTCTTCAGGTCAATGTGATAGAGGACAAGAGGAAGTTTGACATCATGGAGTTTGTGAGTTGGGGTGAACGGCAAGGGTAAGGTGGAGAGGAGCCTGCTGATAGAGAGCAGGAAGGAAGAGGGAGAGAGGGGTCTTTCCTTGGCTCAGCCGCCTGCCTGCCTGTCTGCCAGGTGCTGCGCTTGGTGGAGGCCCAGGCTGTCCATTTCCAGCAGGGCCACGAGGAGCTGAACCGCCTGGCCCAGTATCGTAAGGAGTTGGGCGCCCAGGTAGGACCTCAAGGAACAGGTGGGTGGTAGAGGGAAGTCAGGGGGCTCTGAGATGACTCTCCTGGCCTGGCTGGGGAAGGCTCAGACATCTGACACACCCCTCCTATGCCCAGTTGCACCAGCTGGTCTTGAATTCAGCACGAGAGAAGAGGGACATGGAACAGAGACATGTGCTGCTGAAACAGAAGGTCAAGGTTGGGACAGTGGATGGGAAGCAGACAGGCCTGCAGTCTTGGTCTCCGCCTGTCTCAATTGTCGTTTGACTCTCTTGTGTTCCCAGGAGCTGGGTGGGGAGGAGCCAGAGCCAAGCCTAAAGGAGGGACCTGGTGGCCTGGTCATGGAAGGACATCTATTCAAACGAGCCAGCAATGCATTTAAAACCTGGAGCAGGTGAGGAGAGGACACTCCAGTCGGCTAAACCCATCTAATTGGTTTTTTTATTAGTGATGATAGTGTGGTAAAGAATAGCAAGGGAAAGAATACAAAGCCCCCTGCTTTGCAGAGCATACATTCAGTCAGCAAAGACAGACAGTAGTATAAGAACTGAGCAGGGGCCGGGGATTTAGCACAGTGGTTAGAGTGCTTGCTTAGCAAGCAAAAGGCCCTGAGTTTGATCCCTGGCACAAAAATAAATAAATAGATAAAAAGAACTGAGCAGGTTGTTAGTCAGGTATGGTGATGCATGCCTATAATCACGGCAGCTGAAGCAGGAATATCGCCACGAGTTTGAGGCCATCCTGGGCTACATAGTGAGTTCTAGGCCAGCTTGAACTACATTGTGAGACCCTGTCTCAATAAATAAAAAATAAATAAATAAAAACTGAGTGGGGGTTATTGTATTACATTGGAAAGTAATAGGGCCATAGGAGAAAAAGAATAAAGGGATGTAGGGACTGTAGTTTTATTTTTTTATTTTTTGTGGTACTGGGGAGTGAACCCAGGCATGTCATACATGTGTTCCACCATTGAACTGCATCCTCAGCCCTTTTTTATTTTTTATATTGATACAGGGTCTTGATAAGTTGCCCAGGTTGGGCTCAAATTTGAGATCCTCCTGCCTCAGACTGCTAGAGTACTGGGATTACAGGTCTGCACTGCCAGGCCTGGCTTGGGGTTTGCAATTTTAAACAGTGGGTCAGAGTAGGCCTCGAAATTTCAAAGGTATCTGGGGGAAGAATATTCTAGGCAGAAGGAAGAGTCAGTGCTAAGGCCCTGAAATACCTGGGGTACTTGAAGAACACTGAGGAAGCCGTGGGCCTAGACAGAGTGAGGGAGGACGAATTAGGAGCTAATGGAGGTGTGAATCATTCTAGGGCCCTCTGGGCCTTCTAGGCTTTTGTAGGGCCTTGGAGTGTGCTCTGGAGGAAATGGGAAACCCCTATGGCATTTGGAGCAGGATGGTGACATGCCCTGATATTACTTCATCCCTTTCAGAGCCGCTGCCAGCTCATACGGGACTTCATGCAAATGAGAAAGTGGAGTCCCTTCCCTAGGACACACCCACTTGTGAAAAATTGTAGCTATAGTACTGATTCAAAAGCAAATCTCTTCTGAATACACCCTTACAGACACACTCAGAAATAATGTTTACCAGCTATGTGGGCATCCCTTAGCCCAGTCATGTTGACACATACCCTTACAGCTATCTAGCCCTTCTGTCTCCTTAAACACGGGCTATAATGAGAAAAAAGAAATTGTAGCAATACACTTATTTTTTAATTTTTTTTTTTTTTGAGATAAGGTCTCGCTATGTAGTTCAGACTGGCCTTGAACTCACTATGTAGCCCAAGCTGGCCTCGAACTTGTGGCAGACGTCCTGCCTCAGCCTCCTGAGTGCTGCAATTACAGGCATGAGTCACTACAGTCGGCTTATTTAAAAAAAGAGAAAGAAAAAACCCAGAAAGTACTGCCATCCGCTAGAAATTTGTCTTCATAAATATATCAAATGTGAATTGTTCAAAGTGTGAACACCCTTTACATGTCCCAACTGTCTACCCTTCTCTGAGATATCTCTTGGAACAGTCGACCTAGGTCTCTCTTGTCTCAGCAAGATCCTTTATGGAGCAAAGGGCACAGGCTTTCTTCTGTCCCTTCCGAAGTCTCATCCCAACACTGCCCATGTCTGTAACTAGTTCCACTTCTTCCAGACGCTGGTTCATCATTCAGAGCAACCAACTGGTTTACCAGAAGAAATACAAGGTGGGTAGAATCAAGTCTTGGGTGCCCGGGCCCCAGGCTGACTGAGCCCTCGCCTGTGGCTAAACATCAGCCCCCTTATTGCCATCTCCTGGCAGGACCCTGTGACCGTGGTGGTGGATGACCTTCGCCTCTGCACGGTGAAGCTCTGCCCTGACTCAGACAGGCGCTTCTGCTTTGAGGTGGTGTCCACCAGCAAGTGAGTACAGACCCCAGGGCAATACTCTGTCTGTGTATTCTGCAACCAGTAAGGCAGGGCAGCACGACACACGTTCCCCATGCAGCTTCGGGCTTTAACCTTTTGGTGGTTGGACTGGGGGCTAGGGAGCTACCTGGGAGGAGAGGACAGGACAGTGGGGGATATTTAGAAGGATCTTACCAACTTGGGGTACTTACCTGTACTCCAAGTTTCAGGAGTACAGGTGCTCCTCTACTGAAGGGGTTACACCCAGATAAAACCACCATAAGTTGAAACCATACTGTGGAAAATGCTTTTTTTTTTTTTTTTT
>PVJO010020448.1:0-32073 GCA_004026905.1 Hystrix cristata
TGCTAATCCGGAAGCCTTGGTGACTGTACGGTAAGTTTAGAGAATCAGCGGGAAAGAGGCTGAATAAGAAAAGTATGAGTTTATAGTGGACTGTAGCTAGCACTGCATATTAATATTTCTTAAGATTACTCAGTTAAAAACAACCGGTGCTTTCAGGAGTGATTTGTTTTCATTTTGCTTAAACAAAGCTCTTTCTTGGAAAGGTATATTTAACTGCTCTTCTAAGGGAATTAGCCTCAACGGAGTTTGTACTTGTCTTAGTCACTTACTTATCATGGGGACAAAATACCCTCACACCAGCAAATTAAAGGTGGAGAGGTTTATTTCGGCTCACGGTTACAGTCCACGGTCAGAGAGATCCCGAGCAGAACAGCATGGCAGAGGGGTACGACAGAGAAAAGCTGCCCATTCATTTCGGCCAGCAAACAGCCGAAGGTGGAGCCAGGAAAGGAGAGGCACCCTCCCAGGTCAGACCCACAGTTACCTGTATATTCTATCCAGACCCCACCTCCTAGCAGCACGTCAGCTCTAATGGCCCCAAAAATCCAATCATTTTTCAAACACATGAGCTTTGGGGAGCCATTTTAGTTCCAAATCATAACAGTAGGGAAAAGTCACAATGTTCTCAATTTGCGGAATGAGTGGAATTGATTGATACTGCTGCTTCTAGACGTCTGATAAAACAGTGTTGCTGTTAATAGAGGTAGGAACAGGGAGTATGTAAGGCAGAATGAGTTCAGTGATTTCTATGCTCAATTTTTGGTATGAAGTAAATACAAAGAGAAAGCGAGAATGTTAGAGAGCTGCGAATGCCTGAATTTATTGCCATGAAGGGAAGAAGAGAAAATTGTGTGGTAGAAGACTTCATTGAAAGGGTGTAGAAAAGAAAAGGTCAAGAACAAACAAATTCCTGTAAGGAAAATTATTTGAAGTCCAAAGGACTTGTGTTTATCGGTTCTAAATTAAATTGTAAAATTCCCTCAGCAGTTGTTTCAAAATAAAACAACGCACTTGCAGTAAGAACTCCTTCATAAAACACATTTCTAGCAAAGGGAAGTCTAATTCTTTGTGTTCAGTGTAACTCCTCCAGCCTTGCATTCAGATACTTTGCTCTGCGATACAAAGCTTTTTGCTACTCATTCAGGTCCAGCACATTGTCTGCTCCAAACTTTGTAGGACAACTGTGCGTACAGATGTTCAATCAAGTAAGCACAATCCATTAAGTTAATTACAAAACTCAGTATTATACCTCTCAAATCCTTCTTTGTTTTCCTTAGTGAGAAAAGAGAAGACAAACTCCTTTCCCATGAATTTTGTTAAGAAGTTGCCCAGACGTTATACCCAACACAGAGCCCTGGCTTCTCTGCAGGAGAAACATACCTGCAAGAGTTAGAAATCATATCTGAGAAGCAATTTTTATATCAATGAGTAAAAAATTATTAACGTGGATAATTGTGCAGTACAGCAAAGTGAGAAGTATTGCCATGAGCTATTGAAAGGAGCTATTAAGTTATGAGGTATGATCAGGACATGGTGTGAATGTTGAAGTAAAGATAAATTTATTAGAGTGAAAGATGCATTGCCCTTAATCCTCTACAAAATATACCTCTTTCTTCAAACACACTTACCCTATTAGTGTTCTTGCCCTTTCTGAAGCAGTTCTGGAAGCCCTCTTTAATGTCTTTTCCTGCTGCCTCAAGGTCCTGAATCAATTCCAAACATTTAAAACAGTATCTATCAAAAACATTACAATGTATCCTCTTCGATTTATTCACTAGATCTGGTACCATGTGACGTCTGGCTCTTCTTTAAAGTCAAAATGACTATTGAAAGGTAAATGTTTTGAGTTGCATTTAGGACACTGAACCAACCACAACAGTGAAACTAGAAACGAGCATGCAAGAAGACTTTCAGAACCGTTTCACAAAGTGGCAAGAATGAAGGGATCAATGTGTTTGAACCAAAGGTTATGTTTTAAGAGGGGTTAATGGCACTGTGTCCTTTACTGCAAATGTTTAAATGTTGATAGATCTATTGATGGATTAGTAATTTGATGGTATTATTGGGTAGTGTTGAAAATTTAGGATGTGGGACCTAACTGAAGAGACTGGAGTGTGGCTTGTCCTCAGCCCCTTAGACTCTCTCTCCACTTCCTGGCTGCCCTGAGGTGACCAGCTTTGCTCTGCCGCGCCCCTCCACTATGATGTTTCTGCCTTGCCAAGGGCCTAAAAGAAACAGAGCCGGCCGATGATGGACAGAATCCTCTGAAACCACGAGTCAAAAATACATCTTTCTCCTTTAATTAAATTGTTTCCTTTAGGTATTTTGCCACAGAAAAAGAAAGTTAACACATTTAGTCATCTTATTTCCAGTTCACTTTTGTAGATATATAAAATATTCACTTCTCACCTTTTGTTAGCTGATTTACAGGGGAAAATAAAAGGATCTCACACTACCTATTTGTTTGAAACTTTTGTGAAGCATTTATCCTCTTAAAGAGTTACCTTATTTAAAAAGCAGGTAAATTAAAGAGGTCAATGGTAATTTTAAAAATTCTGGAGAGAGACAAAGCTGATTTTGGTACATAGTAACATTCATAAATAAATTAACCTCTCTTGACCTTAGCATTTCCCTCACAGAGTTAATTGTGAAAGACAGAAAGCAATTAGCATCCTGTCCAGCATGGAGTAAAGCATTGAAATAAATGATACATATTATTTTTGCTGCATTTCTGATTTCCAGGTTGTTCATAATCACCCTTTTTCCAGAGCTATTGCATTTCTCTCCAAATAACTGCAATAGCTTTTTTAATTTTTGTCCTAAACCAAGTTCTCTCAAAGATTTTATGTTCTCCTGATACCTCCCTATAAAGTTTGTGTAAGAGATTTTATTTCTCCGTATTAAAGATGACCAAAACAATGCTACAAACGATCAGGCTTTTGCTCTAGCTGTACAAACAAGAAGTGGCTGAGTTGAAACTGAAATCTGATTTGTTGACAGATATTCATCTTAACAAATTATTTAAAAAATAGACAAAAATGGGTATCTCCTATAAATTTAATTTTGTATTTTGATTTCAGTAGGGTTGTACTGTTCATTTATTAACCAACAGAACTGTTACAAATAAGCTTAAATAAGAAACAGGGGGGAAAACCAAGATGTATCATGTACAGGTACAAAATAACCATGTTGATTATGATCATTATGTATGCAATGTACCAATACATGTTCTTGGTAAAAAATAATTAAAAAAATTAAAAAAAAAAAAAGAAACAGGGGGAACTAATAATGATTATGATGCAGTCATGGTGTTAGGCAGAAAGCTTGTCATTAGTAGGCTGGGGGCTACTTGTTTTTTTCCTTCAGCTTTCTTAATGATTGGCTACAGGTAAGATTCACTCAAGCTTGTGGTCGCAGACTATAACTCAAGAGAATGTAATATCTTCTAAGTGTGCTGATAAGGTACAAGACCCGTATAAAGTTCAGATTACTGGTGAGGGTTTGGAAAAAACCTCAAGGTCTCAAAGTGGAGACATGCACCTAAGGAGTAAGGAAAGGCCACTTTTCTGCGGGATAGATAAACACAGCTCATTTTATTTGTACAAGAACAATGACCTTGAAGAAAGGAAAAAATATTCCTTAGGAGACCCAGTTAATCATACAAATATAACATGAGATAGGGATCGCCATACGGGTGGGGACACAGGCAAGACCCTGGACCCTCATCTGCTGCTCTTAAAAGGATATTTGTCTTTTCTCCCGAAATAGCCAGAGACTTAAAAGCCATTTCTGCTATGAACTATAGCTCTTAGCATTGGCCTACAGATGTCCTACAGGTAACTAAAAGCAGAACAAAGTTTGACTTTCTTTTGGTGTGCTTTGTTCCTGTAAATCTTGGGTCACCTCTCTTCTCAGATCTACATATAAAAATGTTAATCCAGTACAGTTTCTATCTAAAAGTTGGCAAAACAAGGTTGATGAGCCATGAATTTAGATATTCTCAGCCCATTCAATATTGAGGACAACAGGATGGGACACTTGCAGGGACCTTCAGCTGTGTGCGGAAGTCTCAACTATTTCCCCGAACTGATGACTGAACCTAGAATCGCCTGTGAATGAAACCATCCAGTCTTGAAAATTCCAGAACTGTGATACTAGAACCGAGATACTATGACACTGTGGCTGAGATAATGATCAACTGAACCTCAGCCCACCAGGCAATCATCACAATTTGGCCTCCTACCTTTACAGGTGGGCCAGTCCGAACCCTTGTACCAGAATGTGTCCCCCTCCAAACACCCAATTTGGAGCCTTTTCCCGTCTTCCCTCTAATTTAATAATTAAAGCTTCTTTCCTGTAAATGTGTGCTTCTGTTTAAGTTTCCATCATTACTAAAACAAGACCCAAGCTAGCTGGTAACAATTAGAAGCTGATGCTTCTGCTTTACTCTGTATACTGCAGTTACATACTTTACATGTGTCTTCCAAATTATCACTCACTTCCTCTTTGCTACCAATAGTTAGGAAATAATTCATCAATTTAGAAAATAAGACCGTGACCTAATGGGAGGTTAGCACACTGTTCCATTCTTTTATTGAGCAGCCAACAAGAAAAACAAGTTCTTAGATTTCTTAGTCCTCCTTTGAGTACACTTAGAAATGATGGAGCTGAGTGAGTTGCTCCCTTCCCTCCATTTAACCCTAAACAGTGCCCAAGGGTTATTCCTCCTTCTGTTATCCTCAGAGAGGCAGAAAACTAAACAAAAGTCTAGGACATTGCTGATGCCCTAAGCAAGATCATAGGTGCCACAGGAGATTTAATGGGAGGCACCTAAAGCAGAGGGGCTGGGCTTTAAACTCTGAAAGCTTGAGTAACTGGCCCCTTTTTCCTGTTGCGGCTGCTGCCTTTCACCTGTATGCAGTGCTTTCCTGTTGCCCCAGCACCTTTCTTGCTACCTCTTGGGCACATACTGTCCCTAAGCACAATTTCCCATGAACTTCAATAAACGTAGTTGTTTACTACTTACTGTTCGGTACATGCTGGCAATTCTTTCCTCCTGGTACATAAGAACCTGGACTATTATTGGCTCATTCAGCTTTCTCTCCTAACCACTGAAATCTGGTAAGGCCTGGATACAGCCAGATACAAATTACTTAAAAAAAAAAGTTTTTAAATCTTTCAGGAAAGCTTCCAGAATTCACTCAAGGATGGTTTGGAACCTACTTTTTAAGGATGGGGATGGGCAGAAAAAGCCTGCTCACTGGGTCGATGAACTTCTGATGTTACAAACTGGAAATCTCCAAGTAGGTAGGACATGATAACTAACCCTTCTGCCAAAAAGAACCAAGAGGCATGATGACCTTTACAACCATGTGCAAGATAGGCCTACAATTCCCCCTTCTCCACATCCATTTGAGGAAGGCCCTGTCCTGATCTAACTCTATTTTATTTCTTTTGTTTTTTTTCTTTTGAGTTCTCCTAAGCCATTGTCTTCTACATTCACACAGATGCCAGGAACAAGCCTAATGGATAAGCTTCTTGTGACAACAGCAAAAACAAAGCCCAAAGCAACACTGCCCTACCGCCACCACCATTCTAAGATAATGATCGCTAGGGCCAGGCCTTACCAAGATTACCCGCTTTGCCAACTGCTTCCCCGGTTACGGAAACCTCCAACCCTGTCTCAATATTCTTCCTATAACAATTCAAAAGCCACCGTCAGCGCCTCAAACAAAAGCTAAGGATATGGGTCTCCTTGTCTTCCCCAGGCAACCACACCAATGAAAACACTTTTCCTTCGCCAGCACTGTCTCTTCTGTTGGCATCTTGGAACAAGTGGCTGAGCCTAGTGATACAGGGGGAAAACATAAATCCCAACCTGCTAGATGTCAGATACACCAAGTTCATGTTCCCTGAAATCCCTGAAATCGAAGAACAAATTCTAAAGAATGACAGCAGTGAAGAGCAGGACAGTGTATTGGGGAATAGGAATGGGAACAGGAATCACTCCTGAGTAGGTGTCCCAAATGGATTTCCAGCAAGCCTACTTCACGGAGAACGTTTTATAGAGCAAAATCATGACTTGGGTACAATGTGGGTCAAAACTATAATTAACCTCTAAGACTACAAGTATAACCGCTTGGCTAATATTGACCCAAAAGCAGCAAGAGGATATGGATGATATCATCAACCTTGGTTGATAATATACAGTCTTGTTTTTAGTCTTAGTAGTCTTAGTCTTAGCAGTCGTAGTCTTAGTGGGTGGGAGAAGATGGAGCACCCCTAAGGAGAGAATGGTTTCTATGGGAAATCTCAAAAGGGTTGCACTAATAATCTCAAACTTCCATTTATCCCTTAGGGAAGTACGTAAATCTGGCCATTGTGACTTGAACCTTCTTCGAACGCACCTCTTGCCACAGCCCTAGTGTGTTCTAATCTTCTGCACTGATTTCCGAGAGTGTCCAGTCCTTTTAGACTGCATATAATATTTCTACATAACTTAGCGGCCTACAATATTGGGACCCCAAAAGTTGGGACCTTTACCCTAATACTCAGATAACACAATCAACAAGCAACTGCTCCTTTCTCTCTTCCTCTAACCACTCAGGAAGGCAGATTTGAGGAGAAGGAGAAAAGCATCATAGTCTTCTGTAAATTTATAGCTCCTAGTGTCCTGCTGTCAGCCGTGTAAGAATTTTTTTTTTTTCTTTTTCCTCTGTGAAAAACCAGACCTGGCTAGGTATCGTGGCACACACTTGTGGTCTCAGCTACTCCAAATGCTGAGGAAGGAAGATCACAAGTTCAAGGATAGCCTCACCAATTTAGCAAGCCTCAGTAGTGAAAAAAGTAAAAGGGGCTGGGGAGATAAATCGGCACTCCCAGGGCTCAATCCCCAGTATGAAAGGGGCAACAAATAGTGCATAGTTTTGTGTCATAAAGGAGTCTCAGCAGCTTCCTCCTAAGATCATATGAGAACTTCAAAGCACTCACCTATGGGATCAGTTATAGGCACACTGACTTAAGTCACAGAAAAGAACTACATGATGCGTCAGTAAGAAGTACAGAAATATTTATTAGGTAGAAAGAAGTACACTCTCAGAAGCAAGCGCAGATGCTCAAACAGTGAGACGCATTCTGGTCTGCTCCTAGGAGTACGGTCTGGTCCCAGGAATATGGCTTGGGGCTGGTCTTGGTGGTGTTCTTAAGACATCTATGTACATTTCTAGGATCTGTCACATTACTCATTTAGTGGACTAGATTAAAATGCAAACTATTTTCATGTGTTTGAAGTTTAGAGACATGCTACACACTTCCTAGTGTTGTTTCCTAATACTGGAAGTCTGTGAGATTTGTGACTCTGTGTTATCAGAGGAAAAGTGTAGGCTCAATGTATAGCTGAGGAACATGGGCCCGATTTTACAGGAATTTTGCAAGTGTATTTCCTAAGAGGGAAAAGTAATTATAACCTTCAGTAACTTTGATGGTGACCTAAGGCTGCAGGTTCCCTTTTTTTTTTTCAGTTTAATTTTAAAACTATGATTTTTCTTGACTCCTTTTTTATCATAGGTGATGGAGTCCTGGACGGATTCCTAGGTTCATGTGTGCAAGGAATAAAGAATTGGATGTGGCACACAATAGATAGGAAACAGCCCAGACCAAGTGGGCTTGAGTCAGCAAAAGGAAAATAGCAGGAGTGCTGAGGACACTGCGTTTAGGGATTTAAAATGCTGGAGCAGTTCTAGGTTGCTTCCCATTGAGTCTTCCAGAATATGACTGACAGTGTGGTTGACAGGGTGCTGACCCATGCTAGCTTCATCTATGGTGCATGTCATTTCTTTTAATTCATTCCCTTATACTTTGATGTCTGAGACGCAGTCCATATACATGAAGCTTCAATGAACACCAGGGGAATAAAGGGTACCGTAGGTCATCCAGGACAATCAGGCATGGCTGAATCCTGTTTTGGGATTTTGCAATTTTCTGGGGCATTCTCGGTGGTCTTTGCTTTTCTCATCTCTATCTCTGTGTAGTAAGGCTTAGGACAAAGGTCAGGGGTTTGCCACTGTGGCATTGACCAGGTTCAGGTGAGCAGAGGGGAGCAGTCCAACAGCAAGTGGAGGGCAGTAGCCTGTAGCCCTAACTGTACTATTTACACTACTTTTTAAATTTTGTCTTTGTTTCTTCTATCCTATTTCAAGGTTGGTTTCAGGAATACCAGGCAGTGAGCCCTTGCTAGATAACACCATGTCACAGGTAGGCAGGAAGTTAGACATTAGCAGACCTGGAGAGAGGTGACTGGGGGCTGTACGAAAAGCAGAGAAGACATGACTTATTTTCCTTTTTCCTTCTTTTTCATAATTATTAGCTCTCGATAAAATTCACACAATCTTGGTGTTTAAAACTTTAGCCCATAAGACTGTAACATCCACAAAGCAAACTGATAAAGTCGAGCACCCATAAAAGTCCAGATCTGAGGTCAGGGGTGAAAAAAACTGCAAGGCCTGTAGTAGACATAACGTGGTCAGCTTGAGCCAGAACGCCCAGCTGGACTGAGTTGGTGTGATGCTGGGAGCAGAGGATCCACCTGAGGATTGTTGCCGACGCAACATAAAGCAGAGTCAGAGCGGAAGCTAGTTGGTGGGCTGTTTCCCAGGAGAAGCTCTGCTGCGGCTGGTTCTCCCAAAAGGAAATCGGCTGTTCTCCTCGAGGAAGGAGCTCAGAGCCTTGCTGTCATCCAGGATGGCTGCTGTTGCTTCGGGGGAGCTCTGGTTGTCGTCTCTGCTGCGAACAGAGTATCCTGGTTCAGTAAAGATTTCTTCAGCCATCATTTGCAGACATGGACGTATATGGGACAGTACCGTGGTCTCCCAGCCCTTGATGAGATCTTTCGGGTCTCCAGTGCCCAAATAGACATTTGGCGTTTCCTACATTTGGCTTGTGGGTGAATATTATAACTTATAAATGTCCTCTATTAAATCAGCCCTCTTACAAACTACTGACTCTAGAAAATCTAACTAAGACAAGGGCTCAAAACAAACTAAATTGAAAACATAAACTTGGGGAGTAAACGAGGATCTACATCTCTCTGAAGTAGGTCAATGCAACACTTTTTTCCTTCTGAAGAAACAATGACTTGGCAGGAAGGAAACATATTCCTTGAAAGATGCAACTGACTGTATAAACATAACCAGAGACTTCGTCCAGTGCAGCTGCTGCCTTGGCATTTGCCCTCTTCAGGCCTGAAAGTATATTCTCTGTCTCACTCTGAAAATCTATAATTTTGCAATAAACTACCTATAAGGTATGTGACAGCTTGCTTCTCTTGCTTGAAATATTTCATAAAAGACGAAGAATCAGGGTGTACGGCTGATTCCTTGTGGTGTCAGGACCTCCAGACTTTGGGATTGGGCTACTCACTCAGTGAGTCACCAGTCATTCAAAAGTGAGTCGAATAAAGGAAGGCTGAGAAGAAAAATTACTTAAGAATTCCCTATATTACTTTCTAAAAAGTGTGGGTACTATCAGTGGTTCATGGAGTTACTGAACTACTTAGATATATCATTTGTTTTTGAAAAATGTGGGATGATCCTGTTGTGTGATTTGGAAGACTTGAACGAAGTGAATATGACTCCACGAATACTGACTTATTACTCAACACAATGTTGACTCAATTAAAGAGCCAACTGTCCAGCAGGACAAGGACTTTGTTATTATGTTTACTCTTTAATATAAGAGCATGCAAATTGTTTAGCTTGAAAACTTGTTCTACTCCCATTCCTGCTTAGAAAACAGACTTGTTTCTTTTTCTTCATTTGTGAAACACAGGAATATTATATTTTGTCATTTAATTAACCCATAATTTGAGGAAAAATGTCTTGTATTCACAACTGAATGTTTAATCAAAAACCTAGAATTTTATAAGAACAGGACAATAGGCAAATTTTCTTGAACAATGAAACCGAGTCCAGAACAATTTTGTTTGATTTACAAGGAGCCTCTTGTGTCTACATTTAAATGTAGCCACATGCCCATACTGTCATCTGTCAGACTGGGAAAATTTCCAGATAATCAAAATGTCACAGAGTTAGTACTTTTAATTTTTATTTCATCTCCTGCAAGTATGAACTCTGATTGTAATTATAGCTTCATCTGCTCTTGCATGATTTTGTTTTATCAGACAAAGAGTATTCTAACGCCCACAATAATGGAGAATAAGGCAACCGCATGAGACAGGAAACATTAAGAATCTCATGTTTTGGAAAATAGCAAACAACATAAAACTATAGATTATAACACACATTTTGAAGTCACAATTGGTTGTTAAATATTTAACATCCACATCTTACCTCTGTACCAGAGTCATGTGTTTTTTCTGGCCACAGTATTGATTAGAATGGCAGAAACCAGAACAAAAAATTCCCCAGTGGAAAAAGCAAATTGACATATAGAAGAAATTTAATCCAATAGGACTGATCAAGTTAGGTAAGCATTAATTAAAGGCATAACGGAATCTGAAGAACATCCCTCTCTGGTCTCATTATACAACACATACTCCATACAAGTTAGATAAAACAGAAAGGATACGGGCCTTTCTCCCTAATTACATCCCTGGCCAGATGGCCCTAGGAAGATTGTTAAGCTTGAATGATACTTTCAGTAACTTCATCCAGAGTTCTGATTTCATTTAAAAACCCATATAAAACGCAGGCTTTATTCCTTAATGAGCATGTAGGTGTGCAATACTGAACAAGTCAGGTAACACTAATATTTAAAACAGCAGTAACAATTTCTGTCCTATTAGGATGTGGAATTATTATGATGTAGAAATAAAATGATAGAGTTCTGATATGTTTAAAGTATCTTCAAAATAATGGTTAAGAATGGTTCATATTCCTCATATAATATCTCCTTTAAACTCAGCTTTTTCTCAAGTGTGTAAGAAGAAGAGATGAAGACACACATTTCATGAGAAAAAGAGGGTAAGAAATGGGCAGAAGACAATGTGGATGAGCATTTCCTCATAATGGAATTTTGAGGTCACTCAAAATCCTGAAGTTTACCTATATTAAACGTCTTTGACTGCAGAAGTCTGGAAAATCACAAATCACATGCAATGTCTCACAACTGATACGAAACATCATTTTGACTAAAACTAAAATTTCCAAAGTTTGAATCTAATTTCCTTTTTTTCTTCTATCCATAAACCACACTGCCTTATATCTGTTTGCAAATAAAACCTAAAAACAAAATAAAAATCTCATCAGGCACGTGTAACATGTATCACACAGACTCATGTAGTCCTAAAACAAGAAAAACCCACTGAGTCCAATGAACTCAAATAATTATGTAAAAAATTTCCATGGCAGTTGAAGGACATTTTCCCCTCTGATTAGGGGAAAAAATTTTATTGCTATTTGCATCAGTATGAGAAATATCTAAACGTAGATGATTCTTTCTTAAGCAACTCTAAAGTACAGTTGAAGTTCAACATCTCACAGCCCTCAGGTTTAAATCCCGCGGTTTCATCATGGGCAACAGTCCCAAGTGATTCACATTCACTTTGCTCTTCACTTAGCAACTTAACCCTCCACTCTCATTGTGCTGCAGGCTCACTGGCCTCCCTTTATGCTGTCCCTCAAGCACAATAGACATTTCCCAGGTAGACGGCTTCTGCTTGCTGCTTCCTCTACCTAGAAAGTGGCTCTTCCCAATACGTGCATGGTTTCCCCTTGTTCTTCATGAAAGCCCCACCTCGAATGGCTCTTTATCATAAAACACACATTTAACTACCCCACCAAAAACAGAACCCACTCCACGCTCTGTGCGTTCCATTCACTCCTTAGCACGCCTTTTATACTGTGTTCATTGTTTGTTTGCCACTACCCTCATTTATATTCTGAAACTGAGACACTGTTTTATATGCTGTTCTATTTTTTCTCAGCACCTAGAACAGAGCCTGGTACATGAAAGAAGAAAACAAAATAGTTTCATCCTTTAACAGAATTCCTTAATAAAACTTTAAATATCTAATAGAACCAACCAAGAGAAATTTAACCTGGTAGGATCCATTAATTTTTCATATACTTAAAAAGAAATACCTTGATTTCCCTTACTTGATAATTATTTTAATCATTTAAATTACTGCATAATAATTCCCAAGTGTATTTGGAATTCTTAATCGACAACATGGCATATTTTAATGACTCCATTACATGGGACACATACATGAAATAATAAATATTTAGTCAATTAAAATGTTTTTAAACAACCAGATATTTATACATATGTAAAAAACTCTTCAAGCGTTAACTATATTTTTTAACTGGCAACTTATCATGCATATGTGATAGGGCTATAGGCTTGTGATTTATGGATCTGAAACATTTCCTTACATTGCACAGTGGCTGGAAGAGATCTGAAAGTTAATTTCTGTTTACAGTGGTAGTGACAGAGAACTGGTAACTATGACATCAATATCCTCTGACCATGAGAGAGACAGAACAAGGGAAGAAAGAAAGAAAGAAAGAGAGAGAGAGAGAGAGAGAGAGAGATGCTATCAGAATGCAAAACACATTTCTTAATTTTGCGCCTCACTAGGAAAAAAATGGGAAGGATGAAAAATGTGAAAATCTGAAACACATGAAACACTAAAATTTATTCAAGAAGCAGACAATGGAACAGACCAATAAACGAAGAAGAAATTGAAAAAAGATAGTCAAAGTGCTGCTTTCCAAAGTAGCCTGACATAGAGGCAGTTTTAGAGCTCACTTCTTTAGAGCTTTCAAGTAACAAATAATGTCTCTGTATATACAACCCTTCTGGAGCACTAAAAAATGAAAGCATCCGAGATGTGTTTCATGCAGTGAGCATAATACTAACAAGAAAATTTGACTTCAGACTAATAATAACTGCAAGCATGAAACCAAAAAATACTATACAACAGTTTAGTACAGCAAATGATGAGATGTATTAAAAGAAGATTGAATTATGTCCAAGAACAATTTTTGTAAAATCTAAGAATATTTGATTACAGAATTTTTAACAAAACTGATCATTCCATTAAAATATAGGGAAAATTCTGTCTGACCGTTGTATTTGATTTAAAAATTATGTGATAATACTGATCATTTAAAAATAATTCTTAGGACTTACAAATCTTGACCATAGCAAAAGGGTATCTATTTATGACACTACCACTCCTAATAGTAAAGCATAAGGGATGACTGCATTAACATTAAGAAATTCACAAAATTGTCCCCTTTATCTTTATTGTTTCAAAGTACTTGAAAATTTGTAGTCCACATTATAAGGTAGAACCAGTGAGGTAGAATCACATTAAAGAAGGAAACAAAATCTGTACCTGTGCTTATTGAACGTATAAATTATCCAAATAAATACTTGGAAAAAAATCCAGAGAGGCATTTGATTTAAAAAAAGTTCTAAAATAATTTACTTTCTTCTATACCAGCATACCAGCAATAGTATATTAGAAAACACAGCAAAATACTATCAGTAATAGCAAAAAATTACACAAAATATTTAAATGCCTATATTACATAAAACTAAAAGATACCCAAAGCCTTTATGTTGGCAACCTCAAAATTTTACAGAAGGATATTAAAAGAAATTAATAAACTTGGAGGTGTGCATACTCCTGGATACTCAATTCTGATACTGTCAAGATATCATTTCTGTAAATCGCTATGTTACTGTAAGATCAATAATGTATATTTTGCTACCATTGCATGCCTTTCGTACTTCCAAATGAATTTTAAATTCATTTTATTAAGTTCTCTAAAATCCTTTCGGCTATAGGACTGGAATTTCATCTGGTAGATTTGTTGATTGTTCCAGGAGATAATGCGGGAAAAAGAAAAGATCAGTCCAAGTCATAGAGGAGATCACAGCACGCGGTTACCCGTTTAACCAAGACTCCAAGAGACAGAACTTACACAGGCAGTTGGTATAAAGGCAAAAGCGGGAGGTAAAAATCAACATGTATAGCTTTATAAAGTTCTACAAAATTTACATGCAAAATAAATATACTTTGGGACTGGAATCAAAACTATATTTAGCTGAATAATTGAAACTTTCACTCTAATAAGACACAACACATAACATCATTAAAATGTTTTTAAGCTTCATTTTAGGGGCACGAAGATGTTACAGTGGAAATGTAACAGTGAGTGTTGTGCTTATGCACTGATGTCAAATGATGGGTCTGTAACAAAGATTTAGCCATGTAGTTCTAGAGGCCACTGTCTCTGTTTCAAACAGACTGAATAGTGGCACAACTTTCTCATTTCAGTTAAAGCTCTTTACTGAACATCACTTCTGCTGTTATTGTTCTGCTCTGTCCCCTTTCATGACTAGCAACATTTTAACAACTATAAATTTATACTAAATGAGAGATAAACAAAAGATGCAAATTAGTATTAACGCAATGAAGTATGATTTGGCCAGTGAAACCACATCTTTTCCTCTTAGCTTCAATAAGCTGCACTGGTATCAGATTCTATACCAAGTATATCTGTATTCCAATGCCACCAGTTAACAGGAACAGCTTACTCTAGGAAATACATAGATGAGTGCTCAACATGGTACACTTAAGCCATCTGATTCCGGAGCAAAACTTAACTGTTTTTCTCTTGAAGGTTTCAAAGCATCCTGCATTTTAATGCATGTGTGTAGGAGTCCAAAGGGAAAGCATTTTTCATTTGCCTGTGGAGCAAGTTAAGTTTGAAAGAAAAGTTTAATTAAGATTAAACAAATGTAGATTGCTTGTTAGCCTGAAGGCATAAAGCTCTAAAAGCAAATTAGTTGCAGGATGACTACTGTTGTGAAAAATACATTGTGCACAAGGCCACTACTGTGTATTGTAAATTAATTTCACATCTCTATTTTCACGAAGAATGAAAAGAATAACAAAAGTAAGAAAGCGTGTAATTTTCAAACACCTACCAGGCCATAGTTGTGGTTGTTTATTTATTTTTAATGGAAAAATATTTAGGTTAAAAACTAAATTAATGGGGTTGGGAATTTAGCTCAGTAGTGAGAGCGCTTGCCTAGCAATCACAAGGCCCTGAGTTCGATCCCTGGCACCAAAAAAACCAAAAAAACAAACAACAACAACAACAAAAACCCACTAAATTAATAAGATGAACAAGTTTGTGTTTGTAAAAATATTGATTTAAATATAGTTTTATATAAAACAGTATTGATAATTATGAGTGAAACTTGCATGGTAAGTAGTGAATGATATAAAGATGGTAAAAACAAATACACTTGGGGACTGGAATCAAAACCGTATTTGCACATTTCTTTTTTCTAATAGAAAGATAAGCAGCGCAAATAATATTATGAGTCAAAGATGTTTCTAATAGTAAGAAACAATTCACAGGAAACATCTAGTAGGAATAAAGTTTAGAAGAGTTAGACTTTGTCTTTTTTTATTTTTAAAGAGAAACCCCACACACGAACTCTCCCTCAGATTGTAAGTCTATAAATTAATATGATACAGTACATATTTACCCAGTGGGGGTAAAATTCTGTATTTTTAATCTTAGGAGATGATGCCACATCTCTGGGCCTCCTCTCATAAATTCTAAATATTTCAAATATTTATTCTTTTCATTGACAATAAAATAAGCTTTTCAATTGGGTGGAAACTTCCAATAATCATTTCAGTCAAGCTGACCTATAAGTACATTTTATTATCACATTTCAGTTTAATCCTATGTACTGAAAATAAATTCACCTTAAATAATCTGTATCCTGGTGACAATGAAGCACAAACTAAGGGCTCCCTGATAGGTTGATCGCTGAGGAAATAATTACCCAACAGGTTGTTGTTAGCCTTTGCACAATCGTCTATTAATGAGATGCTGCAATTTGTGGAAAACAGGCAAGTGAAATGAGGCTCACCCCACACCAGCGGGTGGGATGTTTTATGTAAGGTATTCTTTGTTCCCTTTGACTGATCTTACACATAATCTTTAAAGAATTGTCAACAAAACATGGTGTAGTTATAAAAATAAGAAAGCACTGTGAGAAAACCCAAGTATTTTGTTTATATTTGAGAGTGTTAGTCTTTAAAAGAAAATAGGGATTGAGGACTCAGTGGTAGAGCACTTGCCTAGCAAGCGCAAGGCCATGAGTTTGATCCCTAGCACCTCCCTAAAAGTGAAAGAAAATTTTAAAAACTCTTTGCCAATGTAACCTTAGAAGAGGCTAAGCAAGTCAATTATCTTCTATGGGCTTCCATTTTTTACATTTACATGAGGGAAAAATATAACCACTTTTAAAAATGAGCACTAAATGAGTAATATATTTTAATTAGAAAGATATATCTAGAAATATAAATAATGGTATATATATGACTGATGATAGTGTATATATATTATATATTACATGCATATATATAGTGTATATATATATATATGCATAGGTACATTGATAATTTCCACATTGATAACTGCAGAAATTTCAAACTTAGTTTTGGTGTTTTTCAGGTAAATTATTCTTTATTTGAACGGAAAAAACATTTAAACTGTCTCTCAACTCATCATGCATTTTATTTCTCTTATGATGATATAAAACTTCTAAAAAAGATTACATCCAAAGAGTGTTAAATGATGCTGGAGAATGGGTTGTCTTGAGAAACTCGGCATAGACTGACCTTGACACTTGACAGTTCAGACTACGATCTCCCCGGTGGGCATAAAGCCATGTCCAGGATATAGGTCACCTTCCCACCTCCCTACGAGGGACAGATGACATGAAGTTTAAGGTCATGGATACATCATGCCTATGTTTGAACCCAGCTCTTGGCTATTATTAAGAAGGGTGTTTAAACTCTACTTGGAAAACAGACATAACCAAATATTCTTTCTCATTAACTTATCAAGGAGTGCTACTTACTGATATAATCCATGTAAAGAACTGAAAAATTCTTAACGTTTATCTATTACTGTTTCATTGCCTTATAAAGGCTACTTTATTCCATGTGTCATAATGACAGGTTTTCAAATACTGGGATGAGTTGTTATCCAGAAAAGAAGGGAGAACAGAGTGTGAGACATAGCAAATATCATTTTATAAAATACTTCCTAAAACTTCCCAGTTATTACATTGCAAGAACAAACTGAAGGTTGCTGTGTACATCATTAGCAGGATCATTAAATGAATACATCATTTTTTGCAAATTATGAAATATTTCTGTAAATGGACAGCATAAAACAATGGCTAGAACTAAGTATGTAGCTCTAATTTATACTCAAGTGTTCTTGCATTTATTAAAAAGTACGAGAAATTAACTTTTCATAAATTTAAAACTTCTCTCTAGTTTCAACATTCCAAATTGTCCGTCCACACTTATGAAAGCTTAAAATTTGGAAAAGGAAACGAGACGTGTAGCTAAGAGGGAGAAAGCTGAAAGCAAAAAGAGAAATCCTCCAGTCTTTTGAGTTTGTCGGCTCTGGCTTTTTCCCCTTCATTGAGGCGGCAGTGCATATGCAAGAGAGCGCCACAATATCTTCAAAAGCAGAAGCTCTTAGGCCCACAGGATGGACTGGTAGTAGAACTGTGCATGTGCAAGCGACCATGTGTGCGTGCGTGAGTGTACATGTGAGTGCGGCTATAACTCACAACTACTACTAACACAAAAGTCTTCAGTTCCTCCACACTCAATAATTATGACTGAGTTTCATAGTTTTCAAATTCAGTTTTGGTGTTTTTCTAGGTGAATTAAATTTTATCCCAAAAGAAAAACGCTTAAACTTTCAATTCATCACATCTATACTTTATCTTGTGATATTAAACCTCTAAAAAGAGCAAATTATTTGTGTTTTCAAACTCTGAAATCAGTCACAAAAAGTAAAATGTTTTGCAAGATATTTCTTTATTTTTAATCTCATTTTTAAAAATATATATTGCTGAAGTGCTAGAAGTTTTTCCAAGCCTTTCTGGGCACCATGTTAGAAGACATGAAAGACAAGTAGATCAAATTCCAGACCTCTGGGCCTGTTTTAATATAAATTACCTCTACTTTACCATATATACATACTGATTTACTTCTTAAATTTTTCTTTTTGCTTTAAAATTTATTATTTTTAAATAATTTAAAAATTAGTTTTATAAATGTGAAGGTTTTGTTTGGTTGTTGTTATTGATGTCGTTACTGTTGGTGTTTTGATGGTCTCACTCCAGAGGCTGACCTTGAACTCACTATGTAGCCCAGGCTGGCCACAAATTCATAGTGATCCTCCTGCCTCAGCTTCCCAAGTGTTGAAATTACAGGCATGCACCACCATGGCCGGCTTATTTTGATTAATTTTTTATTTCTTTTACATAGTATACTAAGCCCCAAATTATCAAAAGTTTACACACCATGTCTATAAATTTGGGTATGTGAATGAGAGCTGATTATATTACATCCTTAACTATGAAGGAAATTTGGGATGGATTGTTCTTGTAAATAAGTTGCAGGTAAGCTATTTATGATTTACCTAAGGCATTTTATCACAGTTATTTGAATGTGTGTGGCATTCAAATCCCTATTTAAACAAGCTAACCAATTACATTATTCTTACATTGATCTCTGGCTATATTAAAAAGAATATAACAATATAATATAGGTTGTAAAGATGTAATGATAAAGGGTGAATGTCTAAATACAAAACTTAACACATACAAGTGATGTATGATCAGATCTGTTGACGCTATTACAACCAGTAGTAACTCTCACATCGCAACATAGTGGTAGGGTCCAAAATATTTAAATAAATAGCTGGAGGGGAGAACACTATATGTGGAAAAATAAAACCAAGAACACATCACAGGAAGGGAAAATATAACTAAAAAAGTCCTCATACCAACTATAAATTCTTCTCATTCTAATTGACCTCAATTCCCAATCAGAATAAACACACACACACACACACACACACACACACACACACACACACACACAGAACAAGGCAGATCTGGGGAGCACTGGTGGAGAGAAAAGCAAACCCCCATATCTTTCACCATGCAGTAAACCAAAATAAAAATGGATCAAAGATCTAAATATTAAAACTAAAACACTTAATCTACTGGAAGATAAAATAGGTAAAACTCTCGAAGTCATAGATAAAGATAAAAACATTTTGAATAGTACTCCATTTGCACAGGAAATAAGAACAGGAATCAACAAATGGGATTATAATAAAATTTAAAAGCTCGTACACAGCGAAAAAACAAGCAACAGAGTGAAGACAACCTACCAAATGGCGAAAAAGAAAAAATTTGCCATTTACACCTTGGACAAAGGACTAATATCTAGGTATATAAAGAGCTCAAAAATTAGACCCCCTAAATAAAAGATCCAATCAAGAAGTAGGCAACCAAAATGAATAGACACTTCTCAGTACATTAAATTCAAATGACCAATAAATACGTGAAAAAATATCGACTTCTCCTGGTCATTAGAGTAATGTAAATTAAAACAACACTGAGCTTTCCTCTTCAAAAAGGATGACAATCATCAAGAAATCAAATAATAAATTCTGGCATAGCTGCAGTTAAAAAACAAACAAAAAATCCCTTCTACATTGTTGGTGGAAGTGTAAACTACTGCAAGCATTATGGAAACCAGTATAAAAATTTCCCATAAAAAATAAATGGAAATTCCATTCAACCTACATATTCCCCTTCTAGTTATCTTTCCAAATGTCTTAAAGACATCACATTACAGTGATACATGCATAACAATGTTTGTAGCAGCAAAATTCATAATAGCTAAATCTTAGAAGCAGCCTACCTTTCCATCAGCAGGTGAACGGATTAAAAAAAAATATGATATCTATACATAATAGAGTACTACCCAGCTACAAAGGAGGGTAAATTTGAGACATATGAAGGAAAACAGATGTACCTTGAAAACAATGTTAAATGAAATAAAACAAATATATAAGTTTAAATACAACAAGGTTTCTCTCATTTGAGTAATTCGAAGTACAAACAATGTACAGAGCAAAATGAAAGAATGATAAAAGAAAACAAGGAGACAGATTGTACGCAAATGGGGAGAGGATCGAGAGTCCAAGGGTGTGGGGAGGGGTAAAAAAGCTAAGATGTATCATGTACACGTACCAATTACTCACAATGAATGTAATAATTATATGGCACAAATATGAACTAACATAGTAATAATAAATAATAAAAATGGGGGAAGCAGATCTAAAAACAAAGGGAGGGAAGAAAGTGGGGAGAGAAAGGGCAGTTAAAAGAATCAAGATATGTAAGATATGTGAAGTATATATCTCTACTCTCTAAGATGAATGTAAGCATTATGTACAGCAAACATGAAATAATAAAAAAACCCAAAAATCAAAATTAAAATTAAAGTAAAAAAAATTTTTAAAAAAGACAATACTTGGAGAGAGAAAGAGAGAGAGAGAGTGTGTGTGTGGGTGTGTGTGCGTGTGTGTGCGTGTGTGTGTGCGCGCGTGCATGCACTTCTGGGGGTTAAACCCAAAGCCTCTGTACTGAGCTAAATTCTTGCCCCTTATTATTTTTTCCTTTTGATATAAGGTCTTTCTAAGTCACTAAATGGCCCAAGCAGGACTCAAACTGGTAATCCTCCTGCCTCAGCCTTCTGAATAGCTGGGATTACAGATGTGCACCACTGTGCCCAGTGATACTTCTTCACATCTCTATCTCTGCGCAGATCTCATTAGGTCATTGAATTAGTTAAATTTTACTATATCTGAACCATTCTCGCTCAACTCTGGAAACCTTAAGTTTGTATTCTACATACACTAAAAGTATTCTTCAGACAATACAATAACCTTTTTGGGAACTATAAAAACATCCTGCCACATTAAACTCACTAAGGATACAATCATGAATTAACATGAAAATATATTCTGCTAATTCAAACTTTTGTTTTCCTTGAACAAAATGGTTTGTTGAATCAAAAACTAAAGGAAAACATTTTGTTCATCATGCATTGAATAGGCATATAAATAGCTTAGCAGGTTTTATTTTTAAAAAACACTTTGATGCACGTAGCATATCAGTGTCATTATAAATTAGTTTGACTACTTGGAAAACTGTTAGGAACCAGATTCTTCAAAGAGGGAACAGATAGATGATTAATTCCTAAAAGTGAAATACACAACTATCTTACTTTGATATCAAGACTTAATTTTGATATCCTGTGGACCGCAAAACAACCTAAATCTCAAATCATTCATTAAGGAATGAATACGGTTACAGGTATAAATCCTGACCCTCATTTTCAGTGGTCTCTTTTGATTTCTTTGCTCATACAGAGGTTATGGGTGTCAGGCACGATTTCATTCAGGGCTTTCAGAAACCATGAGAATTTGGTATTATTATCATATTTCTTATTAAAGATAAGGAAAATAGTGCTCAGAAGAGACTGAGTCGATTGTTTGATGAACAGCCACCAATATATAAAATTGTAAAACTCCTCTTCACATTATCAATTTGAATAAAATAGCAGAAGACTGAAGCAAAGGGGAATTAAATTATTACTTCCCTCAAAAAGCTTTCAATCTATCAAGGAAAACGCAGTAATGCAGATGAAGAAATTAGAGAAAATTTGAAATTACTGTGTTCAAATTAAGCATATAGGTATTGAAACAATATAGTCTAAGGATTATACAAAGTGGAAGAGGTAGGGCAGCATTAGTACATGAAAAGGTATCAAAATGAGAATGCTTGCTAGTTTCCGCACAGATTGTTTTCTCACAAATCTATTTTAAATGACCTCTTGGCTGATATCTTTTTGCCTCTTCTGATCCAATTTTTGCACATATGGGAACAATGCATATATTTTTGGTTAATGATACTGTTGTCTTTGAAGAACACCAAGACATTATTTCCTCAGTAACTTATGCTGCCTGAAGAAACTGTTCTGCCTCAGAACAGAAATCATTTAAGTCTGCATTATATTGATTATGCTTTGCCTAGTATGGTTAAACATTTGAAAAAACTGCAGCGTTTTTTCCAACAGACATAACATAATATAATCAAACACAGACAGGGATTCTTAGCATAATGAGAGTGTTTTGCAAATGAGAAATTATAGATAATTGCTGTTTGTTCTTGTTTTCATAGAACGAAGTGTAATTATTATTAACAAGAGGCTTGTCTCAATAATTATTTCTGGTTATCCCAGGGCACAAATGCATTGAAGTAGGAAACAATGCATTTTCATTCAGAGTTTTTGTTTCTAGATCATCTCTTATCACCACCAGAAGTTATGTCTGAGCGTTGTTCTGAGTTGGTGCAAGTCTGGTAAATGCTGAGTAGACTATCACACAATTCTCTTCAGGATTAAATATACCCTCTTCAATGTTAAAAAGAAAAGTTATCTAAGCATACAAAACATTGTAGGATTAGTATTTTACTCACCCGGAGGAAAATTTCAAAGTTACATATTCAAATGGGATTGGGATTCCAGGTAACATATTACTAAGGATTAGTATACTATTACGTGTTCCCCATTTAGGCATCTCATTTTCATTCTGCAGTTAGATAGCCAAAGTCTCTTTTGTAGTGATGGGTTTAGTAAATTTTAAATTAGGACATAATCAGGGCTGATACACCATGAATACATCAGTCACTAAAGTCATTATCTGACTCTCACAACTTCACTGGATTTCTTCCAACCCAGTATAACTAAAGGTCCACTGAGGAGCCTCTGGGAGCCAACAGCACACTCTAGGTGTATTCTGCATGATAGGCACCAGTCTCAGTTAGCCCCCTCAAACTCTTGCCTTCAGTGCAGAGCTCTCTGTCCTTTCTCACGAGGAACACAAGAAGGCTTGCACAGCCCCTGTGGTCCCAAGGTGGTAGGCACTGTGCTAGGCCCATTCTGGGACAGGCTGTCTTATTGTAACCTTGTGTTTTGGTCTGCATTCCAAGAGCTTCCCTTAGTGAGCAACATGGAATCCACAGGAGGAGATGGATCACTTGGTAGTGATCTTTGCAGCCTAGGAAGCAAATGCCCACCTTTACCATCTGTCAAACAGTTTGAACGGCCTGGAAGTAACAATAACGCTAAAAGTTACTGTGCACTTGTAAGTAGGCAGGACATTATGTATATTTAATTCTATCAAGTATTATAATAGTCCTTACAACAATTATTATTTTGGGTTCTGGGCCTTGAACTCAGGGACTCATGGGTCTTAAGCACCTGCTCTACTACTGAGCTATACCCTCATCCTCCAGCCAAGAATGGTTATTATCTACCTCTCTTTTACAAAAAAGAAAACTGAAATACGAAGTGTTCAATTAGCATTCCCAAGTCACTCTGCTGGTAGGTGGAGGTTCTAAGTCTCCAATCCAGCAAATGTGGCAATATGCCCCATCCGTAACACACTCCTATATTTTTTCCTAGAGTTCAACATAGTAAACGATATCATTTTACCTATGAATGCTGTTAAGTTTTTCATAAAAACTCATTCACGAAAATGACTGCCATAACAAGGGGGTCCACTAAGGTAAGAGAGAGAAACACACTCCAGGGTGGCACACATGATCTAAATTTCACTTAAAAATGAGGAGAGAATGGGGTTAGAGAAGCAGATGGAAAGCTCCATTTCTGGCAGTAGGGAAATGGAGCACCGTAGTGGCTACAATAAATTGTTTTACCAGGTGTGGGCAGAACCTTGGCAATTAAGGGGCAAAAGTTTGGGCTTGCATAGCCCAGATATCTAGTAAGGCCGTTATTCCAACCAGCCCAAAAGGCAACCTCGAGCCCACTTCATAGAAGTTCTGTTGGTAAAACAAAGTCCTTCTCCCAGACTAAGATGAGCATAAATCAGAGTACCTCAGCTAATACATAGAATGGCCCAAGTACTCAACATTTGCAAGGAGAAAAAAATATTATCTGTAGTTATAGAGCAGAATGTATTTTGATTTAAATATGTTAAGTGTTTCATCACGTTTTACAGCTTTGGGAAAGAAAAAAGCAATACGAAAACTAGGCATCTATCATACTAGCCATGTTCACCATTATGAAGCCCGCCCCCGACGACAAAGTCACAACCATGAGTGGGGACGAACACATGTGGGCATGTTGTACTGTTTGCACTTAATAAAACACTAAAATGGAATTCTTGGGAAATTTTCTGTTTTCAAATCTGGCGATAATCTCAGGCTAGAATCAGGATATTGCCTGATGGCACAGGATCATTATACCATTTTTAGAACCTTGTTAAAATTATAAGCCATCTATAAAAGGGCTATTTTTATTTAAATTAGAGAATCAGAATGAAAAAATTCTTCACTACTAGCATCTACTATCTGGCTGATAAGTGGGTTTTCTACTCTCTGCTAAGTAAACTCTAGTGTTGGCAGCACTTTTGTGGTTGAAAATGCTTAGCTATAAATATATATTTTGTGCGCTCATTCTTTATTGCAAGCACATCAATTAATTATGCATTGTTTGTATGTCTTAATGACTTCTACTCATTATATAAGCGTAATTACATTACAAAAATAGTAGCTAGAGTGAAAGGAAAAGCTAGGGGAAAAATCTCTTCTAAATAGATATTCATGGATGAAATTATCAACGCAGAGACAGATGAGGCTGCTGGTTGGGGTTTTGCCAAATGTTTCCAGCAAGGCTTCTTGACTGTTCCACGTAACGTTGCAGAAAGTTGCTTTTCAATGTTCATGAGATCTAAAAATAAATAGAAGTAAATACTCCTGCCAAAAATAATCTGATGAGAATCTTCCTTCCCCCTCCTCTCCCCTCTCAGAATATTTCAAATGCAGTAGTCAACAGAGGGGTCTGACTCACAGTCCACCTCGTTAAGTAAATACACGTGTGCGCGTGCACTCACATACACACACAGACACACACACAAATGTTCACACACTCGAAGCTCACACTAGGTAGGAAAATGATTTGCCCTGGGGAATGATGAAAAAAACATCATTCCAACATGGCCCTTGTAACTCAGCCACAGAGGGGAATATTTCTGTAATTCTGCACTGCTACCAGCAGGCAATTAGTAAACGGCCATCATGTAACAGGCACTGCCTAAAAGGCTCTACATGCAATATCTCATTCAACTCTCACTATAAATATACAAGGAATGTGTGATTATGATTTCAAGGATGAAGAGAAGAAGACAAAGAGAGGTTGCTGATGCTGCTTAACTAGAAAATGTCAGGTCAGATGGTCTCGTGCTGATGTCAGCTCTCTCGACCATTACGCTACAGAGATAAAGGCGAAGAAGTCTCAAGTCACTTCTTGTTTTATGAGTAATGGAATGAGGAGCGGGCTCTACTGGGAGCCAGACATCAGATGAGGGCCAAGGTAAGTCACTAAAGGGAAAATATAAAAGTCATTCAGGTGGTTATTTAGACTCATTAATTATTACAGACTCAAAACTACTCTATTTAGTATAAATGTGGGCTCATATAAGCACTGTAGACCTAGTACATTTAGAACATTTTAGAAAAATACATGGAAAATGTAATCCTAGTACAAGCTGCAAACCTCTTTTGTATTTGTTTCAAACAGAAAAAAATCAGAAAGCTTCTTTGGCAGTGACATCATGAAGATGATTCATTTTCAGCCTGAGAAGCTCCAGAGCAAGAACCCAAGGAGGACTTAGCAGCTGAATTATCTCATGATAAACCTATTAAAGATTCATAATTTCTTGAGTTTTAATTGGGTGTGATTGATCCCTGTTGGAGTATTTGTGGGTAGCAAAGTAGCCTAAGTGGCTTTCCCTCCTTCTGATTAAAAATCGCTCAAGCTTACTGAACATGATTACACAAGACAACAGAAAATATTGTTTTCTGAAAACTATCTTCTAGATGATAAATGTTACACCGTCAGAGAAGAATCCTGAGAGATCTCTTTCCTGCCCAAAAAACGAGCAATTCAATTATTTTCTTAAATATCTCTTATTTATTTTACTTTAACTAATACCATATACAGTGTTAGAGTTCTTCCCTTGCATTATGTGCCTTGTACTGTGGAGAGAACTTTTAAATGAAGCACATCATCATCTAACTTCAGTATTTCTAGCAATTCTTCTTACTACACATATTATTAAGATATTCAAAATATAGCATTTTACATATATCTATCCATATTTAATCTATATATAAAAGATAGTGATCGTAAAACTTACACAACTATGTCCCAAGGCGATATTTAAGATAATTTAACAATAATTCTGTATTGCCATCAAACATCTGCTGTATATTCATTTTCCTTGAATATTTTCAGGAAGATATTTTAACACATTTTGTTTGTTTGAATTCAGACACCAATACGATCTGTTTACACATGAGTTTTCCAGTATTTAGAGTAACAGTCTGCCTTTTCCTTGTAAATTGTGTTGAATAAAACAGATTATTTGTTCCATACAGTTTCCTACAGCGACAGGATTTCTGAAGCTTCCGACTGATAAAGCTTAGCAGGTAACTCTTGGCCTTTCTGGATTTTGTTTGCATTAGCGCTGAAGTTCCATGCAGAAGAATGATGAGACTGGGGTTTGATTTTGAACAAGAAGGAGGGTTTTCTTTTTTTAATTTTTTGTTTTGTTTTTATTTTTTATTTGTACATTTTTACAGTATCTAATGATTACACTCCTTGTGGGGAGATGGTTTGTCTTATCATCAGGAAATATATAAAATACATTTTTCTGTTTTTCAAAAGTTAGCTGTCATCAATTATACTTGATGATTTTATTTTAGAGAAAACTGATAGTCTCATATAGTCAGAATACTGATATCCTAATCCCATTATTTCTTTTTTATTTATTAGCTGAAATACCTCAGTAAGAGAAATTTTCAGTAATAACTATTTAGTTATTGTGAGGCTCAGTTTACATACCGAATGCAAAAGAAGACCTGTTTCCTTTAATTTGCCAACTTTCAAAATAATGTCTTTGTTCCTTTTTGTAAGCAAACAAGAGCGTTTGTTTTTAAACTCAGTACCATTATTAATGAGGACTTAAATATACTGCAGTTATTATTCTTACTTTATGAGTAAGATGTTTAAACTGTTGAAAGTTTAACAAAGGAAATTATTCGAGTTCATTCCTCAGCCCTCGCAAAGAGACCCTAATAGTCTACCAAAGTTTCCATGCTTGCTGATACAACGACATGTTCCAGGCTGATTTTGCTGAGTTTGTTTCCTACTCTAGTTTGAAAGTAACCATTTCTCCAAGGAGTCCTGATTCCTTTGAGTAGGAAAAGGCATTTAAATTACACAGTCTGGGGTAAGGCATTCAACGGCTTTCAAAGTACTTTATAGGAGAGAGAACAGATATCTTCTCCAGCCTTATCCCAATAAATGTAGTATCAGGTCAACCAAATTTCTGTTACCTTTGTTTAAACTTGTTTTAGTATTTAGCTGGTTTATTTCCTCTTTCATTAAACCAATTATTTCTTATGTAATATAAAAAAATTAGGTGAGACATTATAGTTCTTTCTGACTCAAAATTATTTGAAACTCAAATGAACAATGACTGTTACTTTACCCACAGCCTTAGTATACAGAAGAGCCAGGACTTGAGTTCTTCCATTGAAAATATTTTAGAAGGCCCAGTAATTGACTATATTAATTTTATATACATGTGGAAGTCATTTTTTTGAAACTTTCTGAGTTAGAAACTAGAAATCCTTTACTGAATTCAAAATGTCCTCTACTTTTATTTTTTTCTCATACCACCTTAAAAGCACACAGAACTAAGGGCAAGCGGACTAAGTTGATACGTTATAATCACCACAGGACTGACAAGAGTCAATACAGACAACGTCCTCGGGTAAACAGAGCTCAAAGGTTTGTTTTCTATTTCATTTTTTCTTTCCCACTTTATTTTCCTTTTTAGTATTTCTTTCTATGCTACCACTTAAACATAATTGAAGGAGCCTATGTTTTACTGAACTATTTGGGAGATTTCTACTTCTGGATCTGTAGAGTAGCTCGATTCAAGATTGTAGCCCTCTATTGAGAATAAATACAATTTTGCTGATTATTTTGATTCCCCCAATAATAAAAGTATGTTATATGCATGTACCAGTATGCCAAAATCAAACCTTTTATTCTGTATAACCAATATACATTAGTAAAAGTTTTTTAAAACACCTAAATATTTTTTAAAAGAATAAATATGATTCTTAATTTTAAATTTATTGTTTGGACAACCTTGAAGGGTCAAGATCTTATAAAGAAAGGAAACACCCTAAAGCGGCCCGGCCCCTCCTTGCACATTTGCATCTATGGTTGGAGGTAGGGACAGAGCACTGGTATCTAATACCACTTTTACATTCAATTTGCTGATTTCTAAGATTAAAAAAGATATAAATAAGCTAAATAAAAAGTAGATGCTAAGAGGATAGACAAGGTAGAACTCAAAGATCACAAATAGGAGGTGCTCTGAGCAAGAATGTGGGTGTTTAATTAGGACCTAGTACGGGCTGTTCTTTAGCAACAGGGCAAAAGGGAGTAAACCAGAACTCACTTAGAATGAACATAACTTTGGACAGTCTCAAGCCTTAAGTGGATCAAAGTAGTGCACTCCTGCTTTAATAGCTTGCCACAAAGAAAACAAATCTTTTCTAGAAAGATAAAAACCATAACATCTATAATTTTTTATGGATTTAAAGAAACATGGCCAACAGACACAACAGAAAACAAAATCAGTAAAATAAACCTCTCCAGGTGACTCAGATATTAGAATAACCATACACAGATTTTAATATTACAGTGAAAAAAGAAAAAAGAGAGATAGAGACAAGAATTTTACCAGCAAATCAGTATCTATAAAAAGAACCAAATCAAATGTGATGTAGAAAAAAAACAGAATAGCTAAAATCATGAATTTGATAGATGGTTTTGAAAGCAAAGTTGCAAAAAGGAGAAGAGATGATTAAAGAACTGGAATATAGGTCCACAGATGATATATAGATCGAAGACCACAGAAGATAATTTGAAATATTCAAAAAGGAATAAAAGACATTCGAGCACAGTCTGAGGTAATATAAGCAGAATCCAGTGAAATCTAGTGATAAACAAAGATGATCGAGTAATATTTGTAGCAATTCTGTCCATGAAGAAAGTCTTTAAACCCATGTTGTTAAAGTTCTAAAAGCTAAAGCAGAAAAATGCAGAGAAATCCGTAAGTTACCATATCATATTAAAATCTGTGAATCTAAGAAATATATTATAAATCTTAAACATGAACAAAAAATCAATCTTCTTTAAAAAATGTAAACAAGACAGCAGCCTTTTCATAAGAAATGAATATTCAGCAGAAGACAAATGAGTGACATATTTAAAGTCCTGAAAGAAAATAAATACCATCATACGAAAATGTTTTTCACATAATTAAACTGAAATTAAGACATTCCTACAGAAAGAAATGGAGAGAGCATGAAAGCAAGAAGAAATTGTCAACTGAAAACATATATTAAAAAAAGCCATAAAGAACTCTTCTAGGCAGAAGAAAATGATCCTCTGTGTGTGTGTGTGTGTGTGTGTGTGTGTGTGTGTGTGTGTATAAGAACATAGAGACAGAGTAAACACATTTAAATGAATACTGATTGCACCAAACACTAATAATACTGTCAGGTTACCTTAAAATACATGAAGAATTAACATACCTATGAACAAGAACAAAAAAGCAGAAAAGAAGTAAGAGAAAGCAAATGGGAAGGGACTAACAGAATAGGTCAAAAAACAACAAAAGGTAACAGACATACTGAACACTTGAACAACATAATGAACAAATTAAATCTAACACAAAAATACAGATCACAAGAACAGTGACACAATGCGTCTTCTTTCAAAGAGTATATGGAATACACAGAAGTGATCATATTCTGTGTAACAAAGTCTCAACAAATTTCACAGGCACAAAGTCATACTTGTACTGCATCTGAACACAGTGAATATCCTAGACGTCAATTACAAGATAATCAGTATTCTTAAACATTTACAAATGAAGAAAGACACAAAATATCCTATGTGTCAAGTAAGAAATAACAATGGAGGGAGTTCAAAAAATGTTCTAAATGTATAGTTTTCAGGAGTCCAAGACAGGAAAGTAATCAAAGGATTGTCCTAGATGTATTTTGGTAGTGGTGCCTATATGACACACAAAGACACAATAAATAATTTTCATTCTAGCCAGTCACGCTGGGGTCATACAGACAGGAAAGTCAAGGGATGAAGTATTTCACATTTCAGTTCCTTCATTTGGTGTCGTATAAATTCAGTCTGTGTTACATATAAAAGAGGCAAGAACTACAGATGGAAGGTGATCTCAATGTCCTGCAGCTACAAACTCTTTAACTCCTACTAAAAAGAAAGTTTTGCCACAGTCAAATGGTTCCGTGTACATGCCTTGAAAGACAAATTATCCTTCTAATGCTTCACATGAACCAAAAGTGAAAACAATTAGCATAGTGGATGCTACTTTAAGGAAAAAATGTTTTCTTCACACAGCAGATGCGGGAACATAAGGCCAACGCTGGGTATCAATGCTAAACTGTCACTGGATTACACAAAAACAACAGGCTCTAGCAAAATAACTAGTGTTTTCAAACTCGCTAGATGAGCAATGAGTCCTCTGCCAGTCTCCTTTAGAAAGTGATGTCCATCTACACTAATTTGCTCTGACATACATTTGCATTAAATGGTAAGTTTCGGGATCAAGCAGGATGGTTCATGTTTGGGTGGGTGACCAAGAGCATGTAATAAAACTGTAATGTCAGCTGTTTTCTTTTTCATTCCTTTCCTTCTCCTTCTCCTTTTTATTTTTAAGGGTACTCAGTTACAGCATCTTACATGACATTGAACTATTCTATAATGCTGTAGTCTAAACTGACAGCTCTGTTTTGAATTTACAACATATCGCCAGCATAAGGAAAAGTGATTTTTAAAATTAACACTTACAGAATAATGGAATTACTCCCCTAGAATCTCAAATACAAACCCACTCATAACCTAAAATTGTCCAATCTGATAAGCACAGAATTTTTACCGATTATTTTCTGAGCTCCTTCCACATCACAAGACCGCAGCAGCTTACCCAGGTTACTTGTTATACTCTAAATTATCCTTGAAAATTCTATTTTCATAAAATGTACATGGATTTGTATATACAACACTTTACAGTAATTTTAAGCACTATAATATGTGAAAATTATTGAAATAAGCTAAAGAGACAGCTACCTAAATTTTTTAACTAAAAGAAATAAAACAATTCCACATAATTCAAATTTTTAAAATATCAAGAAATTAATTTCTATGTGATTTTTTTTTATTTTTACCAAGAACATGTATCGGTACATTGTATACATAATGATCAAAATCAACATGGTTATTTTGTACCTGTACATGATACATCTTGGTTTTCCCCCCTCTATCCCCCCTTCCCCTCCCCTCCCTTCCATTTACCCACCCCTCCCTGTTTGCAACAAGTGTAGCTACACTTTATCATTTTTCCCCTTTCATCTTACTTTTCTTTTAACATTCTTATTTATCCCCCTTTTCCCTATCTAGTTCTCTCTTTTGAATACTATCTCTCTCTTTTTTTTTTAAACAAAATATCTATTCTACCCCTTTGTCCTTATTTACACTTATGGTTTCTCATATGTAGAGATTCCTCAGAAAACTACAACTAGAGGTTCCATTTGACCCGGCTATTCCTCTGCTTGGTATCTTTCCAGAAGAATTAAAATCATCATATCACAGTGATATATGCACAACCATGTTCATATCAGCACAATTTGTAATAGCTAAGTCTTGGAAACAACCTAAATGCCCAACAACTGATGAATGGCTAAAGAAGATGTGGTTTTTCTACACAATGGAGTACTACACAGCCATAAAAAAGGATAAACTAGAGTCATTTGTATGTAAATGGATGTTCCTTGAGAACATACTCTTAAGTGAAATAAATCAGACACTTATTAGTACACATCTATGTGATTTTTATCATCAAAAATTTACTTTCAATGGCTAGCATAAATACATTTTTTTCTCCTTCTGAGTGTGATTTAAATAATATGGCAAACGCATCA
>PVJO010020449.1:0-32058 GCA_004026905.1 Hystrix cristata
ACGTGGGCTGAGGGTCTGATTGCGTGGCCTGAAGGAGGGGGAGGGTGCTGGGGTCAGGCCCTGACTCTGTCTTTCACGGCACCCTATCTCTACGGGCCTCAGTCCCTCGACAGAGATTTGGGACTTTGCCCAACAGCAACCACCGACTGCCCATGTTGCCATTGCCTGACCCACATCTAACGGGCTGCCCTGGGGGGCTGGCACTTCCAGATGCCTCTCGGCAATCAGAGCAGAAGGGAGTGAAGCCTGAAGGGACAGCTTCAAATCTGCTCTCATTGGTAAAGGGGGGAATTCCCACCCTGTTACTGCTAGTCACAAACCACTCATAATCCATTGGTGGCTCTGTGGTTGTGGCTTCACCTGTCTGTCAGCCCTCCCGGGAAGCTGGCACTCACCAGGACTGTGTGGAGGAGCTGCCCACAGGACATGGGGCAGTAGGTCTGGGGTAGGGACTGAGACTTTGCATTTCCAGCGAGTTCCCAGGTGCCAGACGCTGTCGGCCTGGGGACCACACTTGGAGGGCACTGTTCAGGTCCTTGCTTCCTTCCAGCCTCCAGCCTCCTGAAGCACGTCCATCCCTCCTGAGGCGGGCTGCTTGGTGGCTCCAGTGGCTTTCACCAGTGGGGATAGTTTGATGTCCATTTCGGTCTCCCCCAGTTCTTCTGGCGGAAAGCTGGACAGTGAAGACTGAGAAGAAACGAAGGAAAAAAGGGACCAGGACCACACCGACGGTGGAGCCAGTGTTCGGATGCTGGTCATTCCGATCACCAGCTCCCTCCTCAGTTACTCTGCTACGTTCTCTCTGAGGAGTCTGAATTGAGAATCTGTTATTAGGTTGAGGGCATTACCTGTTATTTGCCACCCTTATTTTGGTAACATGTTGGGGGTATTTCAAATAAGATGCTTCAACTAACATATTTACACTAGGGCCTGGCACGTAACAAATACCCAACACATTTACCTAGACGTCAGCCTGAGGCTTGGGATTGAAAGCGAAAGGTTTAGATCAAATGTCTGGGCTTGAATCTTGGCTGCTTTACTAGTTAGCTACATGACTTGGGCGAGTTACTTGCGCTCTCTGTAACTTTGTCTCCCTGCCTGTAAAATGGGGATGATAATGATAGTACTTCCAGGATAATTGAGATGAACTAAATTCCTTTCTGCAAAATCCTTACGACAATGTCTTCCTCATTAGAAGCATTCAGTAAATATGACTCAGTGATTCTGAGCAAACAGAAGCAAGGAGCTCTGTGCAGGTGAAGCATCCAGGCTGGGCCCTCAGTGGGGTTCTTCTGGTCACTCCTCCCCACCAGCTCAGTTCCACGGAAAGGCAAAACATACAGCGTGGATGTAGGAGCTGAGACTACGCTCACTGTTCAACTCTTGCTGAGGCAACACCTTAGCTCTGGGAGCTAGAACAAGCCTCCTGACTTCCTCCACCTGTGAAGTGGGCCGGGTGACAGTACCTGCTTCCGAAGGATGGGTCTCAGGACGACCAGAGTTAACTTGCAGGAGGCGACCGTGAGGATGGTGGCAGGCGGCCACTGTGTGTCCCGCAGACGTCAGCCAGGATTCACAGAGCTGGCACCACGTGTCAGGCTGAGCGTCCTGACTTTGTTTTTGCAAAGCACAACACCTGTTAAGCCAGGGCGGCAATGCATAGACGAACGAACGAGAAGCAGCTGGGAGCTGGTCACGTGTCCAAAACCCTCCTCCCGTGTTAGTTTTCCTGGGTTTTTCTCTCAATCTCAAGGCTCTGATGGCCCTGGTTTTTAAACCAATGTGTCAAACGCACTTACATCTCCAATGGGGTTCTCGTCTAGAAACGAATTCATTTTTTATAAAGCACTGTCTCCAGTTTCCTTTTAAGTCATGGAGAGGATATCCTGTTCCCGTTAGCTGCAGAATGATTGTTTTTTAAAGCATTAACCTCCAGAGTCTTGCAGACAGCTTTGCTGCATGTATTGCTGAAGTCAGGAGGCCCTGGAAGCTGAAGTTTTCACTGAGGCTTACCCCATACTTGTATTGCAAGAATTTCAAGACATTTCAGGGTTTCATGGCGGTATCCAAATAACAAGCATTACATATATACAGATATGTATATACCACTGAACCTATTCCTATTTTACAATTATTTTTTTCAAAATGATACATATTTCCTTTTAGAAAAAGTAAAACGTACAAATAGTTTTTATAAAAACCATACATAATTCTACCATTCAGAGATAACCACTGTTAGCAACTTCCTCCTATTCTTTTTCTCTGTGTGCCTATGTATAAATATTTCTTTTGTAAAATGTGACCAGGCTGATGTTTCATTAACACATTGTCTCTAAGTTTTTAAAGCTGTAGGTGGCTGTTCATATATATATTTATGGACATGCTACAATTAGTCTCCATTTGTTATTGCAATTGAAAATATAACTATCTTGGTGAGAATAAAGGTGTTTCTAAGTGGGGCAAGGTGGCACAGGCCTGTAATCCCAGCAGTGGGGTGGTTAAGGAAGGGGATCGCTGTGAGTTGGAGGCGAGCCTGGACTACATAGTGAGTTCTAGGGTAGCCTGAACTGTATAGCAAGACTCTGTCTCAAAAAACAGAAAATAAAAACAAAAAAAAAAAAGAAAGAAAGGAAAGAAAGGTGTTTCTGAAATTTAAAAAAATACAAGCAGATTGAACATACTACTTAGCAATAAATATATGAGCCTTTCTCCATGTCATTAAATATTCTTTTACATTATTAAAAAACTTAAAAAAGACTTACCTTCTCATTGTAAAAGTGGCAAGTGGCATGTTCATTACAAAAAAAAATTAATTTAGATAGACAACAGGAAGAAAAATAAAAGTATCCATAATCTCACTATCCAGAGATAATTATTATCAGTAGTTCAGTGTAAGTATTCTTAGAATTTTTAAAATAAGATTGTGTATAGAAAAAGAAGGAAAGAAAGAAAGAAAAAGAGAAAGAAAGAAAGAAAGAGAGAAAGAGAGAAAGAAAGAAAGAAAGAGAAAGAGGAAGGAAGGAAGGAAGGAAGGAAGGAAGGAAGGAAGGAAGAAAGAAAGAAAGAAAGAAAGAAAGAAAGAAAGAAAGAAAGAAAGAAAGAAAGAAAGAAAGAGAAAGAGAGAAAGAAAGAAAGGAAGGAAGAAAGAAAAGGAAGGAGCTGGGCACTGTGGCACATGCCTGTAATCATCCACTAAGGCAAAAGGACTGAAAATTCCAGCCCAGCCTGGCGATTCAGTGAGACCCTGTCTCTAAACGGGGTGGGAGCGGGGAAGGAGTGGTGTAGCTCAGTGCAAAGGCCTGAAAGACAGACGGATGCACAGACAGAAAGAAAGGATTTGTGGTACATATTGTTTTGTGACCTGCTTTTTTTCAATTAATTGACTGTGGATCTCTGTGAGCACCGTGTAGAATGGCTACACAGGATTCCATTTCAAGGCTCTTTTACAGCAGTTTAAATTATTATACATTGTTTTCCTTTGGTTGCTATTTAATGCCCTGGGCTTGATCCTGGGCCAATCTTTGATTGTTTCTTTAAGATAAATTCCTTCAGGTAGAATTGCTGACTCAAAGGCTAGCAAGATTTTGCATAACCTTGATTTGTGTTGCCAAAGTGCCCCCCAGAAATACTGTGCCAATCAGCACACCTATAAGTAGGGTACAACAGTTCTCTTCATTACAAGAAACCCGTGCTGCTACCTTCATTTTAATTTTTTGCCAGTTGGATACCTAAAATATTTCATATTACCATTTTAATTTGTACTTCTTGGTTTAATTTTAGCACTTTATATGTTTCATTGGCCATTTATGAGTTAATAGACAATAAATTTAAATAATCTTTAAAATATTTATTTTGCAAATATTTTCTCATTTGCTGTTTAATTTTGCACATTTTTTGACATACTTAAAAATTTTACTGAATAAAGGGAATTTTTACTTGGTAATTGTTTTCTGTGGCATCATGATTGCAAAACCCTCTCTCTTCCTGCTTATAGAAATATTACATTTTTTCTAGTGTTTTTATGATTTTATTTTACTAAAATCCTTGAGACATGTGGAACTATTTGCCACATACAAGTGGAAAGGGTCCAAGTTTTATTATTATTTTTATAATGGCTTTATTGAGATAGAATCAACCTGTCATAAAACTTGCCCTTTTAACGTGTATAGTTTAGTGTTTTAAAATATATTCACAGAGTCACACAACCATCACCATTATCTAATTTTAGACATTCTCTCAATCTGAAAAGAAACTTGCACCCCTTAGCAGTTGCCTCCCCCGCACTTACTGCCCATCCTCCCAGCCCCAGGCAACCATGAGTTGGTACTTTCCTGCACCACAGAGTTGTTTGTCCTGACATCTTATAGAAATGGAATTGTACAATGTGTGGTTTTTCGTGACCTGTCCTTTCACTTAGTGTAGTGATTTCAAAGTTCATCCTCTTAGCATGTCTTAGTACCTCATTGATTTTTATTGCCAAAAATAATATTCAATTGCACAGATATACCACACTTTATCTGTTTATCAATGGAGAGGCGGCGGAGTTATTTCCAATTTTTGGCTACCATGAATAATGTTTCTATGAACACTTGCACACAAGTCCTTGTGTGGCTATATGTTTACAGTTCCGGGGTCACCTAGTACTGCTGGAGTATTAATGTTTTGAGAAACTGCCAAAGAGATTAACAAAAGGCCTGCACTAGTTTATATTCCCACCAGCAGCTTGTGAGGAAGGCTCCCATTTTTCCACAGTCTGGCCAGCATTTGTTATTGTTTCTTGTTTTGTTTTTGTAGTACTGGGGACTGCGTCCAGGGCCTCCTACAGGCTAGGCAAGCATTGTACTACCTAGCTACATCCTAGCTCTTCTATTTTATTTTGATACAGAGTCTCATTAAATTGCCCAAGCTGACCTCGAACTTCCCATTCTCCTGCCTTGGCCTCCTTTGTCGCGTTGTCTGTTTTTTATTACAACACCCTAGTTGTGAGCTGGTATCTCACTTTGATTTGTACTTCTCCGCTGACTAATGATGTCAGGCTCTGCTCGTGAGCTTATTGGCCTATGGGTCATTCGTGTACCTTTTCTGAAGAAAAGATTGTTTGAATCTTTGGCACATTTTTAAATTGTGTTTTCATTTCTGAGTTGTAAAAGTTCTCTATCTTCTGGATGCAAAACTTTATCAAATACATGATTTACAAATATGTTATCCCGTTCTGTGAGTTGGCATTCACTTTCTCACAATCTTTGAAGTCCAAAAGTTTTTCATTTCAATGATGTCTAATTTGCTCTCTTCATTTGTCCACTTGTGCTTTTGTGTATGTCATACTTAAGAGACTGTTATGTGACCCAAGAGCATGAAGTTTTACAGCTATATTTTCTTCTAAGAGTTTTAGTATTTTAGCTCTTCTATTTAGGTCTATGATGTATTTTGAGTTCATTTTGTATAGGTCTGACTTTATTATCTTATAAATGACTAGCCAAGTACCCTCAACACTACTTATGGAAAGATTCATCCTCTCCCTACCAATTAAAAAGGCACCTGCAGTATCAACAGCTAGCTGTTTTCCGTATCCATTCTCCCCTTCTTCTTACAGAAACAGCACCGAAGTTCTAACTAGGTGCAATGCCACCCAGCTAGAGGCTGTATTTCCAGCCCCCTTTGCTAATAGATACAGCCATTTGACCAAGTTTTAGTGAGTAGAATAAAAGCAAAAGTGAAATACACAAGCCTTACACAAAGTTCTCACAAAGAAATGGCTTCCCCTCCATTAACATTTTCTTCTTCCCACAGAATTAATACGGACTTAGACTTACGGGCGCCAGCTTTGACCATATGCACGTGAGCATCTGCTTGGGGTGAGAGAACAGTAAGATGGACCACACTGGGTTTCTGGATGACTCCCTGGGGCAGAGCTGCTGACAACCACCACCCATCCACCTCTGAGCTGTTATGAGTTAGAGAAGAAAAAACAAAACTGTGTTTCATTTCAGCCACTTTATTTTTGGGCTCTCTTGTTACTGTGGCTTAGCACGTGTCATGCTAAGTATTACACCACCTTCAATAAACGTTATATAGATTAGGGTTTTCCTTACATCTATTCTTGCACTGTATCCACAGCTTTCATTTCTGTACTTTAATAATATGTTTACTGGGGGCAGTGGAAGAGTAGTTAAGTCTCTCACACATTTTTAAAAGCACCCTTTGACTTTTCTGCTGTGTTCAATATTTAAAATGAATTAAGACTAACTTTGTCAACTTCTACCTTCTCCTCCTTCCCAGCCTGAGTCTCTGAGTTGGTTCCTTTTCTAAAGCTGTATGTTCTCCTAGCAATAGCCATAATCACATGATCACAGAGCCTGTAGACTCCTGGGCAGCCCCCAAAGTCCAGGAGTTAGCTAACATTTCAAATATGCTCACAACCCGGGGGGGGGGGGTGAGCCTGCCCCACTGCAGCAAGCCCGGGCCTGACCAGTTGTGGGTAGCACCCAGGAACACTGATGGAGATGGAGTCAGCCAGGACAAAGACACCTGAATGGCACATGATGCAAATCAGGGGAACAAACACAGAAATCTTAACAAGAGCCAGAGCTGCCGCAGCTGTGTGTCCACGTTACAGAGAACGGCGGTGAGCAACAGGAGTGGGGAAGGTGGCCTTGCTTCAAGTGAGGAAATATTCCTCCTGAGGACAGTGTGACCTCAGCTTGCTCATCACTCAAGGGGAGGGGTTAGCACGGGGTCATTAACTGGGCCACTTCTGGCTTTCCCTATCTAGCGGGTAGGAACACATCACTTTTGAGGATACTTAATTTGGTAACATACGGAGTAAGTGCCTTGTATTATAATGTGTTCTCTCTCCCTCCATTCTTAGAATATAGCAGAAAGTAGTTTTCCTAGCAAAACATGCAATTGGTCCATCACTTCATCGAAACAATTCAGGATGCTCCATTTCCCTTGTAAAATTGATTTTCTCTCCATGTTCACACTGAGGGCCCTCAACCTTCGGATCTGCTGCAGCTTGAGCGGGAGGGTGCACAGGACTGGAAGAAGAGAGAGCCAGGTGTGACCAGGGCCTCCATTTAAGATGCTGCCATCAGCCGAGGTTTTGAAAAGTATTTAAAAAGAATGACCTCAAGCAGATTAGTTTTAGTAGGTTTAAAATGTCCTTCACTTTCTTAATGAAGAGACAAAAATAAAACAATTAAAAAGGGCTTTAAGTATCAACTTTGTGTTATCAGTATGTGTAAAGCATACTGGGTAATAGCCCATCCTCGCTGTTTCTAGTTGTTTTTTTTTTTAATTCTACTATGATTCCTTGAATGTTCTTTCTAATTTTACTGATAATAAAATGGTAATAAATAATAAATAGGGCTGGTGGTGTAGCTCAGTGGTGGAGTCCTTGCCTAGATGGATGAAGGCTGAGTTAAATTTCCAGTACTGCAAAACAACAAAACAATAAATATATACATGTTTGCTTATATGTACATATATTATAAACATATACACATGTATTCATATATATGTGTATGTATTATTTTGGGAGGACAATGATCAGTTTCATGCATTCGAAGTTATAAAATACAAAAGGAGTTGATTTGTGTGGATTCACAGCATTGGCTTGAAATCTTTGCTAGGAAATCCCCATGAGGGACAGCCAGGGTCTCTTTGGCTCACTAATTGTCCCAGTTTCCCCACTATTTATGAAAGGAAAGGGTGGGTGATATGGGGAAAAGTGAAGTCCACAGGGCCTAAACCATCAGCTACAGGACGGCAACAGTATACAGAACTGGCAGAGCATCAGGTTCTGATGTGTCCCACGGTCCTTTTCCTGGTCTGGCTGCCCAGGGTTTCCCATACTCTGGGGCATCAAAGCAGTTCAGTGTGGCCATTGGCTTGGCTCTCGGATCCCTGATAAGGCTCAGCACTTAGACTGATGGGAAAAGGGGAGCGGCCTTCTGCAACCGGCAGTAGCCGGAGACTGATTCACTGGACAGGGCAACTAGGCCGCGTGTTAATACAAACCTCATATAAACTCCTTAGCTGATCCACTGTAACGGGGAAGAGTGTCCTGAAATGTTTTCATCAGGGCCTGAAATCTTACGGCCTCATAGATACAATCCCTGACATGACGAGGCTTAGATTCCACTGGAAAAATGGACAATGATCAAACACATAAGGAAGCAAGATAACTCCAGAGGACAGTAAGTGACCTGGAGGAAGTAGAAGTCCGAGATTTAAGGGGCCTGGTGGACCCTGGTGAGTGGCTGGTCACGAAGGCCTCCTTGATGATGAAGATTACTTGGGAGCTGAGTCAGGGTGAGCGAATGGTGCTTCAGGGCGAGCGAATTGACTGTTTCTAGTTAAGGATGAAGCTTTCAAGTTGTGATTCTCTCTTCTCTGGTAAAGTTGTTCAAGGACACAAACAGGCCTTGTGTGCTGGTGTCCAAAGAGGTTCTGCTATCTATCAACTCCTCTAGTAGCTATCATCTCCTTTTCCTCCCTTTTCACCACTTTTAAGTAAATTGTCCTCTAAATAAATTGTCTTCTTAATTTAAACTCGGTTGCTTTAATTCTTTACTATAACTGGGTTTACGATCGCCGGGAATTACATTTTCTAAGAGGACAACAACTCACAAGCCACCTCCAGACATAACAATCTGAACCTGAGTTGTCCTCCAAACCCGAGTTCACCTGTCACCCTTCTCCTAACTGCTCCTCCCCTGTTCTCTTTATCTTAGTGAGTGCAAAAGACGCTCCCTCCCAGTCAGAAACTGGTGCGTGGTCTTGGACACTTCCTCCCTCCACCAGCCAAGCTGGTCACTGTATCTTGCCGATTCTCATCTTGCATTTGGGTATGCAGGCTTCTGTGATCCTGTGTTCTTTCTATCCCTAGTTATTCCAGGAGCCAGACAACCCATACTTCAGCCAGATGGATCAATATATGACATGAACGGGAAAGCCCTCTTACTTAAAACACCCCAGTAGCTGCCCACACCAGCCTCGACTTTTAGGATGGAAGCCTGGGGCGGTTTGGCGCCCGAGGCCTCCCCAACTCAGTTCTCGCCCCTCCTTCTCTTGCATCACAGGCCATGTCCTCTCAGCCACCACAGGGCACCAGCCCGCTGGTGTTCAGCAGATGCAAAGTCGGGCCCTCGGAAGGAAGTCACCGAAGGCAGGTGTGGTGCTTCCCTTCCGTGGAGCCTCCTGTGGCAATCCAGGGTTCACTCGCCCTCACTGGACTAGAAAGGCCACCTATAAAGCACCCACCCTCACCAGCACAGGGCAGCAGGGGCACCCCAGGGGCCTGGGTCATAAAATGTGACATGGACACTTCACAAGCAATTTCATGGACAAAAGGAGTCCCACAAAGCTGGGAGGCATGCAGCAGGAGGGGAAGGCTGGCACCAGGCTCCCCACTTCGAAGACGTAAGGATGTGGCTCTACTATAGATTTTCTTTTTTTTACAGGCAACTTGCCTTACCATCTCCACCCCCGGCTGCTTTCTTACGTAGCAGCTACTGCCCGGCACACCATGCCAACCACTCCTCACAGTGGCCAGCCAGCGCAGCGGACTCCAAAATGATGCCCCGAGGAAGCCAGCTTCCTGCCCAGGCCAGGGAGGGAGGAGGGTAGGGGCAGGGAGGAGTAGCGCCTTCCTATGTCCGAGGAGGAGAACAAAGCAATTACATGTTACAGCCACTCTGCATCGGGGAAAATTGACTTGTCCTTCTGCTGTGTTGTTTCCATAGAAGCAGGGCTTAGCCTTTTAAGTGAAGATGATAAAGCTACCTCATTCATTTAAAATTAGGCTTCAAGCATCTCAGTACTTAATGCCCAAGTGTCTCTGTGGGACTTGCTGCAGCCATTGATCTGACTGCCAGAGCGAGCTGGGGACTCAGCGGCGGTGGAAGATTCTCGTTCTGGCAGCAATCTAGTTTGTTTTATTTTTAAAAATGAACTTCCTGAGGAGGTATAACTCTGAAAGATCACGAGGGTATTAATAAATACCTTTTAATTAATGAACAGCACTGACTTCGTAAACAGAGAAATGCTGGGGCACAGGCAAGACACATGCACGTTCAATTAAGTAATTTATTGTATTCTTCTGGAACAGACGTAAAGAGCATCTTGGGAGCTGATACCACAACACAACGTTATACACCATTTTCACGACTAATCTTGCGCTGAATTCTTTTTTAAAGAACATAGTCATTTTTAAAAATCTAAATATTTACATATTAATAAAACGTATATACAGAAGATTGAGATGTTATCCATAGACATGGAACTTTATTTTTGCTAAGAAAGCCTATAAAAAGGATTTCTGAACAAAGTCTGAACAGTAGTCACAGTAAGTTAACACGAATTTGAATTTACAAAATATGATTTTATGTTTGCAGTTTTGATATCCATTTCCAATTTGGGAGTCCACTGCACGTGTCTGTGGGCTGAAGAGCCCCTACCCCTTCTCAAGTGCTGAAGACAGCAAGCTGTCACCTGCCCCTGAAGGAAGTGCTTCTGAAGGTTCAAGGCGTGTACTGAAGAGACACACAGTTGTAAGTAAATGTTTCTACCTCTGCTAGCAACATATTCATCACAGCTTAACAGAGTGAAAGGTCACTAATTAATCTTTCCTATTCCCTTGAGGAGTGTTTCATTCTGGAAGGCAGAAGACAAATTTTTGAGCATATGCTGCAGAAAGACAAAAACTCTGGTTTGTACGTAGCATTCATCAGACCACTTGATAAAACAAGGGACTGGTTTCAGGAAAAGGATTACGTTTTGGCTGGGAAGGGGAAAGGCTGCCCAAAAGAAAGGATAGAAATTTCTCCGGACCTCCCTTGTAGCTTAAAAAAAAAGGAAAAATGAAAGACACACATACATGAACCATAACTGGCTGGATAAGCCCCAGGCAGGCCGCTGGTCTGTCACATCGCAGGGATGTCACGCACCTTCGGTGGACTCGGTGGCCTCCGTGGGTCAGGGACCTACCCCGGGGGCCCTCCTATTGCTATGGCACGGCTACCTGGACTAGACAGTGAGGACACTCTGGCCCTACGCCCGGTGGGCACTGCAGGGTCCCTCCCCACCTCTCCTGCAGTATCCGGCCAGGAAGCCCGAGCTAGGGAAATGGTTACACCGGGAGCAAGGCAGCTCTGAGCCTGGGGCTGCGGGGAGTCCACCTCACATTTCCTTTGGGCCAGTTTTTGGCCTTTACATAAAGTGCCAAACATTCAAGGCAGTCTGCTTTATACAACAAAGAAGGTAACACTGCAGTATTTCTAAGCAAGTGGTACTATTTTATCAGAAAAAGAAATCTGGAGGTAAATACTTACGCAAAACAAACAGCCACATGACAGGATATCTCTGAAATAAACCCAGACTTTCTCACGTTGGTTATATAAAGAGAAGGGCAAGTGTGCCAGGACCCAAAATAACTAAACATGAAGAATGTACACTGTGGTAGGTCACAATGTGAGGTCAAAACTGGACTGCTCGGCTAAAACCGTCTGCTTGACTGGTTATCATGCAGGTAACTATTACTTTGAGCCTTCTGCCTTTGAATTAGTTATTTTGTCAGCAGGCCAGTGGAACTTTCATGAAAGGTTTTTCTTTCCTATAAATTGAACCACTTGTTCTGTTACACTGGCTATTTCTGGGGGCACTGATGTGCGTTTTTCTTCCTGGGAGGGTGCAGGGGATCAACTCAGGACTTTGCACTTGCTAGGCAAATGCTCTACCGCTGAGCTAAACCCCCAACCCCCAGGGGGCACTGATGTTGTAAGTGATTTTTGTCTAACAGGTCAGAGCCCTGTTTCAAACAACTTTTTCTTGTTCGGTGCTGAAGAAGGTCTAGTTAATTTTGGCCTTCTCAAATACCCTCAGTCCTGGAAAAAGCCATATTTATACGCAGCTAAGAATTTACATTAAAATAAATACACTTCAAAACTCTATATTCACATTGAGGTTACAAATGAATAGAAAAGGGAAGAGAATGGCTTGTGTTGGACAATCAGCTAACTGGATCACACACTGGACTTTTAAAGGATATCATATCAATTTTAAAAATGATTTAAAAAATACTATATCGGAGGCTTGATTATCACATAACACGAAGAACACATAGGAAACTATTCAAACAAACAGGTAAACTTCGCAGAATACCCAACTTTGAACCTGAAATGCTAGAGGATCTCTGAAGACGTTCCAAGGCAAGAGTTACGTATGCTAATCACAAAGGTCACTAAGATGAAAGACTAGGAATGAAACCCAGGGTTCCGTGTCCTCCGTGTTTTCTCTGCTGACGTCACATATATTACCTACAACAGAGACAGGATAAGGTGGCCTCTTTGAAGGAGAGTCACGCAGTGCACCACGCGCTCCAGCTAGGTGTCTTGGACAATTAGGGGCTCACTGGGAAGTGTCAGTGTGGAACAGTAAAGTGGCCAGGTTTTTAGCTAACAGGTAAGCTGTGCTAAGTGAGCAATTTTAGGAACTAGAAATATGTAATGATCATATTTTGCAGGAACGCCCATGAATATGTGTCACTGTTGAGTAAGCCCATATATTGTACAGTGATAGAAAAGGGCTAAATAAAACAGGATTAACCTGCAAAACAGAATGCCATGCAGCTAATGTGTACAGAGATAGGTAATTAAAAGGAAAAAATGCTTCTTAGGCAAAACCCCCAAAATCAGGAAACAGAATAGTACATACAGGCTCTCCATTACCTCAGTAAACAAAATAAATATAGAGAAAAGTCTGGGAAAAACACCCAACAATGGTGGTCTCTGGGTGGTAACTTTAAGTTTTCTTCCTTACACTTTCTTTAAAAGAAATGTAGAAGAATTGCCAATTTGTGATGCAAACTGCTAAACCCAAATGAAATCATCCCATTATTTCAAATTCAGAAACCCCGTTATGCATGTCAAAAAGCACTATCTTACTTCCTCTAGCTGTTCTAAACACCGATTGCTCCCGTCCTTGGGGGTTTTTCTCCCTGCCCTTGCTCCCCACGTCTGTGCTGCAGCCCAGGAGGAAGTGTTTCTGCCCCTCACACGTCTGGGGCAGGCATTGGTGCACCTCAGCCCAGCACGAGCTGGCTCCTGGGGCCGCTCAAAGACTTGATCAACAGGGCCAAATGGGAGTAAATTGAGAAAACACCTTTCTTCACCACAGCAGACAAACAGAAAGGTGCTTAAATGCTGCTGGTCAACACAAATATCATCTGACCACCCGACTAAAACCCTCTCCTGATTCACAGCAATAGTTAAGGGTGTCCACCTCATCCCTGCCTCTTGCCAACACATGCAAAACTAGGAGAAAAAGAGCTGGAGATGGTGGTAAAGGTACTCTTGAACCTCTATGGAGGACAGCTGTGGCAGCTCAGACACGGGACGATGAAGGGGCCAAGGCCAAGGCTGCGCTGTGGGAAGGGGACGCAGCCTGGGGGTTTACTCTACAGGCAACCAAGAGGCATGCTGGACCGTGAAGATTCATTCACTTTATTACTGTCTAATTTGACTACCAACGTGTGAGTTCTTTCTGCCTTTTCTAAAATGATAAACAGTTTTACTATCATGCTGTATGGTAATTTTTATTAAATATCTATCAGTAGTCTAGTGAGAAGACCTGTAGGTGTGTTCTACCACTTTCTTCAATGTGGCCTCACAATTCCGGGCAGAATCCGAGAAAGGACTTGATTGACTCAGAGCTTGAAGCATGGTGGCCTTGGGCAGCCCGACGAAGACATCCTAGTAACCGTGAAGACTTAGACACTCAGATGGGTCCCGGGGGATGAGCGCATCCGTCAGCTCCGAGGACCTTTGGGAAACATGCAGAGGGAAGCTGGCTTTGGCTCGGGTGTGAGAAAGCTCTACAGCGAACGGCCGGGGGTCCAGGGGCCCGGGCTCCAGCCAGGCCAGCAACCGCTGAGACCTTGGCGAGTCATTTAATGTTTCTGGGCCTCAGGCTTTTTTCCCTGTAAAATAAAAGGACTGGATAAAATGAAAGGATTGGATCAGATGATCTCTCGAGTTCCTTCTCATTCTCAGATTCCTTGACAGTTTGCTCAGTTCCATGAGGCTGTTCTAGCATCCCCTGTGCTCAGTTTTCTCATCTGAAACATCTCTGGAGGCAGAGTCAAACGCAGACAGTTAAAGGCAAAGGAATTACTCCAAGGGGCATGGTTTTCAAACAGTAACGCAACAGCCCACTGAGTCACAAGACAGAGAAGACAGGTGGCGAGATCCCTGGGGGACCTGAGGATGGGTACCCCGGGAGGCACAGCTAGAAAAGCGCCTGCCCCCCAGGGCCTCTGGGAGTGCAGTTCTTTACCGTGGTTAGTGTCTCCAGCACCTACAGGGAACGGGCGGGTGGTGGGGGGTGCTGGTGTTGATGAGGAGGAGGCCCACATGCGTGCCCTGAAACCCGCAGAATGACAGATTGGGAAGGAACAATAGCGATCACACACTTCAGTCCTCTTAATTCGCAAATGTGAAAACAGCCTGACAAGAAGAGAAACCCCCTTTATGCCACGATTGCATATGCTAAGAATCGGCTGCGTAGCTCCTCGCTACAGAGAAAGCGATGGGTCCTTGACGCACCTGGGCTTCCCTGCTGCGCTGAAGTTCTGTGACCTGCGCCCATTCCACGCGGTGCATGTGGGCGCTGCCTGAGGCCGCCTTGGGGTGCGCGCTGTCAGTGAGCCCATGACCCCCAGCAACTCTGCTGAGGGCTCCTGCCCACACTCGAGACTCCACTACTACTGCTGAAATCTCATCACCCCAAATCCAGAGAGAAAAAAATTGAGTTGAGATTTTTTAGTCAGAGGCTTTCCTGGGGGTGCCTGGATTCTGTGGAATCCAGAAGATTGAGGGCAAAGAATACCGGATCTTGAGACCAAGAGGGGGACACAGACTGACACGCGACTCACTGATCAGACTTCTGTCCACCTGGCGCCCAGGTATGAACCACTAACGCAGGCGGGAGGCCGGATCAGGTTTACTGAGGGCCCAAGTGTGCCGTCGGAATCACGTTCACAGCTCCGCACGGTGGTGTGCGGCGCGGCATCTGGCTGATCTAAGATCAGCCGGGGTCGCCTACAGGCGGACTGGCTCATCCATCACACAAGCCACTGCGGCAGTCCCCGGGTACCCGCGTGTGGAGGGCAGGGGCAGACCGCCGCTTACAGGCCTTCTGCAGGAGGCAAGAGAGGGCAGAGAGGCACGAATTTGGTCACACGAGACTGGCGATCCCTGTTCTAATGTAAAAAAAATCTCACTTCATTTCACAATAAAAAAATTTTTTAATGCCTACAGGCTGGAGAGGCAAATGTGATACTAAAGTTCTCAGTATTGACGTTTCTGAGAGTTTCATGAATATGAAACAGTGTGAGGAAAATGCAGCTTCTCATGCTCTTTCTATTTCACGTGCAAACGTGTCTAGACCGGCCTCGGGAAGCTCCAGCCAGGTGGCCCGCGCCTGTTCGGACGCAGCCTGCTCAGGCACCTGAATCTCCAATGCTAAAGCATTTCCATGCAAATATTTTCACACGCTGCATTTTCTAGCGGGTGATGAAAAGGTGAATGTGTTTTACCTGTTGGTGGCAGAGAAATGCTGTCCAGTCTTTCATCACCGTCAGCTACCTCTGCTGGTTACAAACATAAAACACAAATCTCATCAGTTTCAGGGAGCACATTCATTTTACCGAACACAGTAATACAATTAAATATCTCCGTTGTACTTAACGCTTTTCACCTTTCTTTTCCCTTTTCAGATTCAGCTGATTCACATTATAGCTGTCAGCATCATTATTTAAATACATTTTTTGATGATGATAATGGCATAGATCAACTTTGCCGTATTAAAATTTTTTTTAAATCTGACAAACCCTGTTTCAATTCACTTACTTGAATGGGCCGTCTGAGCATGTCACTAAATGTGCTCCAGACTGCGAACTGCTGCTGTAGGCCTGAGGTCATCGCCCAGCCACTCCTGGCAGGAGCTGGGAAAATCTGGGAAGGAACCTTTCCCTGGTGATCTGCAAATTGGGCGCCTAGAGAGCTGCCCATCTAACTGGGGCACATATTCAGTCATGAAGAAAATCAGACAGAAGAGCTACATATTCCTTCAAAAGCGTCTTCCCTTCTGTGACTTAAGATGCAAACCTTGCTGATAGATGTTTCAGTCTCCTTAGGAGTTTTGCAAAAGCAGATCCTTCGTCACAAAAAACCCTCCCCGTAAATGCAGAGAGAAGGGGCCTGTTATTCTCCTGATACCTGAAGGACGCGTCAGTCTCTCCTAATGTCCCAGGGACACAGGAAAACATTTACTAGGGGCTGCTGAAATACTTCTGGTGGTGCCATTTAGGGTCCAAGGCCAGGGTCCCCCTGGAAGCTGCCTGCCAACGGCGCGCGTGAATGCGGCCAAAAGTGGGCCTTTGTTTGCGTCATGCTGTAGCACTACGTGGTGGAAAGCAAACCTCACATTGTATTTATTCCCTTTTGTATTGTTTTTGCTTTAACCACCATGTTTAGACACGGCTAGAAATGATCCAAGATTTCTGCCTCTAGTTCGTCCTCTTACACCTGTCCTCAGCTGTGCTTATCTGACATTAGTGAAAGACTCATTGTCTGTTGAGCCGCTGGATTCACCATCACAGAGATGGAATAGTCACAACCAACTGTGGCTGGAGCAGAGCAGAAACCCCAAATGTGATGCTGTAGAATAAAATAAAAATAAGCAAGCTGAACAAGAATAAAAATGGCATGATTACATTTTGTATACAGGTTTATTGCTATGAGACATACAGAAATCCTTTCTAGATAAAAGGCTTTCGATATTCTAATTTTTGCTCTTTGGGTTTTAAGTTATTTTTTATATTAAAAACAACAAGCATATTTCATTTTTATAATTAGGATACATTATTCTCTTCTAAGTGGTTTGAGTAATTCTGAATAGGTAGGCGATCTGCACAGTAGTTCTCAACAAAAATAATAACAGCCATGATAGCCACCACCATCTGTTAGGTCCTGAGTTCTTCCACGTGGCGCGTCATTTAACCCCTAGAGAGGTCCACACGGTAGGACCGTCGCTACAGTCATTTTAACACCTGAGGAAAGTGAGACAGGAAGAGTAAGAAACTTCCTGCCGATAATACAGCTAGTAAGTGACTGGACTAATGACCTGACTCGAGTTAAAGTCTGGGCTCTTATCTCTCTTTGCTATTAATAGTTCAAACATAGCATGCATTATTAGGAGCAAATTTTTTAAATCTTCAAGTTTCAGTTCATTTTATACTTTAGTAACTTTATGTGCATAACTGAGTTTCAGTCAGTTACAGCAAAAATCTGTTTGGAGTACCCGTTGATCACACTGCAATTCAGCTATCATTATTTTGATAAACGGGCCTGTGCAGTCATATACTTCCATCAGAACAGAACAGTTACTACCAAAATTATATGCATGTTATTACATGTAAATTAGCTGACAATAGCTGCATGGGCGAAGGACAACAGTCTGTTACTTGCACTTATTATAACATCTGTCTGCAACAAGTTCGCGATCTTTCTTCACTTGTGACAATCAAGTTGTAAAATTTGGAAAACACTGAGCAAGTCCAATAAAAATTTAATAGCAGTGACAGCTTTGCTCTTGGATCTAACACAAATAATAAATTGTGATTTCAGCTCTGAGGAAGTAATCTAATGAAAATGATAAAAATCCACACCAGGAAAGGAATCATTCCAGTTATATAAAGAAATTATTACATGTGATGAGAGCCCCAAATGAATTTCTATTTGGATTTGCATAACGGCCTTCAGATGGGGGCCTTCTGAGGCAGTGCCGGCTTCCCTACACAGTTAGTTGATTAGCTTGCCCAGTCAGAGTCTGTACCTAATTCCAGGAATTGAACCAAATATTGTAAATTAGGTGGAAATTGTGGAATAGATATGAGACTGTTTGTATTATCATTTAGACAGAAAATAATCAGGGCAAAAAGCATGAGAACAAGTAACATTATTGATCGGCTCTCGGTCCCTGCAGTAAACACGAGTGGCTCTGCTTGATCTGTGCAGGAGCCGAAGTGGAACAGCGTCGCACACGCGAGGAGGCACGCTCAGGGAATCAGGTCACGTGTGACGTGCAATCATTCTAAACTGTGTGTCGGCACTGCTCTGCCTCACAGCCACTTTCCGCCTCTCTGTGGCTAACAGAATCTACTTGAAACACACCGCAAACATGAAGGGAGGTCATCTAACCCAGTGACCAAGTTAAAATGTCCCAAGGCAAACACCCTGATGGCACAGGGTGAGGGTGGACAGTCTCTCGAGCTTCCAAGGGAAGGCACCCAAGGAAGGCAGGCTGTGGCTGGTCTCGTTCCGGAGAAATGGGAGTGCGGGGCACACAAGCATCTGTGATGTGTTACAAACAGAAACGCTGCGGCAGTTAAGAACTGCATTCACTGGCCCGTTTGGGGAAGGAAGAAGGGGAATGTGGAGGTGCCTCATCTACTGTGCATGCGCATGCTTGCCGGTGGGAAGGCAGGGAGTAAAGACAGCCCAGGATTTATCACCGGTCTCAGCACCTGACAACGGAGGGGGGAAGAGCTCTGCTCATAGTATGACCTGTGCAGTGTGGTGAAGACACCAGAAGAATGAAATTTAAACCAAATTTCCTATTTGATTCTGGGGTCCAGCAAGGCTGTTTCTGTCCCTAGGAACAGCTCTCTCCAACACTTCCCTACTTTTTATGACTTCTACTTTCAAAGTCTCTCCACCTCCAGTACGGGAGATTGCATGCAGAAAGCACTGAGCTACACCTCCAACTCTTTATTATAAGATAGGGTCTCACTAAGCTGCCCAGGCTGGCCTCAAATTTGTAATTTCTTGCCTCAGCTTCCTGACTAGGTGAGATTACAGCTGTGTGCTAGTGCGCCCAGCTTGAAGGTTCCCCTTAAAACTTGAAGCGTTCGAGTACACTGGGGACTTTTAATCGCGCTCCTCAGCAGGAGGCACGTGTCCCACAGGGAGCACAAAGCCCTCTTTCCTTTCTCAAGTGGTCCCTGCAACACTTCAGTTAGTAGAATCAACCATCAGGGCTTCTGCAGCTCCTTTCCCGCAGGCTGCCTGCAAGCTTCAAATGTTTTTCACATTTCCCCATGTGTCAGCTTTCTGTCACTGTGACAAGTATCTACGACAAATGACTTGAAGGAGGGAAGCTTCGTTTTGCCTCATGGTTTCAGAGGTTTCAGTCCATGGTCACTTGGCCTTGTTGCTTCTAGGCCTGTGGTGAAGCAGAAACATCATGGTGGGAGGGCTTGGGGAGGAGAGCTGCTCACCTCATGGCAGCCAGGAAGCAGAGAGAGGGAGACAGACAGAGAGGAAGGGGCTGGGGACAGGGTACAGTCTTCAAGGTCACATTTCCACTATTCACTCCCTGCAACTAGGCCCCACCTCCTAAATTTCTAGCACTTTCCAATAATGTCATCAAATTATGCTCTTACCAATGGATCAATCTACCCAGTAGGTTAGAACCCTCATGATCCAGTCCAAAGTCCCGCCTCTGCACACCTGAGACTTTTGGGGGATACTTCAGACCTCAACCAGTACAGCCCATCAACTCTGACCAGCCCCTGTAAAGTAGGAAGGGAGCAGCCACGCACAGCAGGACTGCCTCAGGCTAGCTCAAAGTTGGTGGCACAACTTTGATGCTGGTGCTTTCGTGTTTCCAACAAAGTTGGAACCAAAATGCTGGTTCTTGGGCATGTTAGTCTTTTCTATTTCCTTTGGGAAAATATGAAATTTAGGTTTCTTCATTATGACACATTTTAGATTTCTCTCGAACCTGAATATTATATTCACTGTCTTTGTATTTTGGGGATAAATAGTTTCCCCCTGTAAATCACATGGGGAAATATGAGAAATACTTGAAGCTTGCAGGCAGCCTGCGGGAAAGGAGCTGCAGAAGCCCTGATGGTTGATTCTGCTAACTGAAGTGCTGCAGGGACCACTTGAGAAAGGAAAGAGGGCTTTGCGCTCCCTGTGGGACACGCGCCTCCTGCTGAGCAGCGCGATTAAAAGTCCCCAGTGGACCCGAACACTTCAAGTTTTAAGAGAATCCTTCAAGCTCATGGTGGTTCATGCCTGAGGCAGGACCCTGAGGCAGGAGGTAGGAGGCAGGAGGCAGGAGGACTGCAAGTTTGAGGCCAACCAGGCAACTTAGCAAGATCCTGTCTCAAAAAAAAAAAAAAAAATTAAAAAGAGCTGGAGACACAGCTCGGCACTCTCTGGGTTTGACCAATGTAAATGGAAGTTCTTATATATTCAAATAGTCAACATGGTATCTAGGCAACCCAGGCCAACTCAATACTTACACAGTCATCACTCAGGCTTTAACCTGAAACCTGACTTGGTGTAAAACCAGGAGCCTCAACATTTGGCCCGACACGGCATCAGCGCTCGCTCAGGGAACGCCAATGATTCACTGGGGAGACCTGCTTGGCAAACTACCCGTCCCTCAAATGTAAGAGATTTTCTTTCCTTTCCACAAGGCCGGAAGCTGGCAGGGGAGGCTAAAGCAATAAAAGGGGTCTTTTGCGATGTGTAAGGCAGAAGCGGGGGACCTTTAGGTACTGAGGAATACTGCTGAGAGTCCTGCTAGGTGGAGGTTACCTTTCCCAGAGGTTTTCCAATTAATCAGCTTGGAGTGAGGTCAGACCACCACGACAGGAGATTGAACCTTTGTGGGAGGAAGAAGGGAGAAGAAAGAAAGCAGGAGGGAAGTATAACAGCACTAAGCTGAGGGGCAGAGAAGGCAATGAGAGAAAGGGCCCGAGGAGGAGGAAGTAAGGGACTCTGGGACGACCGTAAGTTGTCACTCTGAGTCTCGATGACAGACCTCAGGAAAGTGACTAGGCACACAAGGTCTCTGTTATGGACTGCTGTCTCTTCCCTCCTGGAATCAGTGATGGTTTCATGGATTCATTCAACAAACATTTCTAGAGAGTCAGCCCTGTCTCACACACTGTATGTTACCTGGAACTCGAACGTGACTCAGAGACAGTCCCTGCCCTCGAGAGCTCACGATCCACTAGAAGAAGCAGGAATCACCCACTCGCGTGGCAGGAGAGCCATGTGCTGGGGCCTCCACCAAGGCGCTGGGAGAAGGGAAGCTTTAGGGAAATCAGAGCATGTCCCAGGCAGAAGGCGTGCACGGTGAGAGAAACCAGCCCGTCCTGGGGCTGAGGAGAAGGCCAGGCGGGGGAGGAGGCTGGAGTGACTGGGGTGGCCTCGTGTGGAAAAACTCACCAGAGACTATGTCCCTGAAGTTCAGGTTCACTACTATATTTCTATTATTATTTTCACAGCATCTATATTTATGATAAGCAACACGATGTTTGCAATACTTACACATCGTGGAACAGCTAACTTGAGCTATTTACATACTTTGTGGTGAAAACATAAAACCTACCTGAATTTTCAAGTGTAAGAGTATTACCAACAATACCATCGGGTACCACATTATGCAAAGAGCTTACCCCGTTGACTGAGTTTTGCGTTCTTCCACCAGTCTCTGCCCAGGGTGGCTCAGCCCTGGGGACGACTCTGCTTCTGGGAGGTCTGTGCAGTGGCAGCAGGTGGCATTTGTCTCTCTGTGCCTGCCTTACTTTATTAGCATGACATTCTCTAAGTTTACCCTCATTTTCTCTATCCGTTCATCCTTTGGCGGGCACTGATGTTCATTCCTTATCTTAGTTATCAAATGTCTCGCTAAACCCAGGAGTGCGGGGATCTTTTCAGCATACCGAGTTTGCTGTTTTTAGATATACAGCCAGTAGTGAGTTTGGCAGTTGCATTTTTAATTTTTTCAGGAACCTCCATACTGTTTTTCATAATAGACATACTGATTTATATGGAATTTGGAAATAATACCCACAGATCTGTGGCCTCCCAGAGACAACAATTCTTGTAGCACAGGAGAAAACTGTCCTCAAAGGGTCAACTGGCCCCCTGTCGCATTGGGAGACTGTAACTTCAAATGAACAAATCTAAACAGCAACAATCCAGCCAATGTTCACTCTTCTCGGAAGAATAATCCCCAAATCATCAAGCCCAGATTTTTAAACACACACACACACGACTTAAAATTCCTTTCTACTTGATGGTGTTTCTGGTAGGATGATTTTTGCTAATTTTTTTTTTTTTACCTTAACCAATTAGGACTTTTATAAATTCATTCAGATATAGGCAAATAAAAATAAGCAAACAGAAGCAAACCGCAAAGGAGAGACCCAGTTTTGTACGTGAGAGACATCAGACCACAGAAGAGATTAGCAATCTTTTCCACTTGTAATATTAAAAGCAAATGCCTGACATAATTTTTACTATTTAATCTGAAGGTGAGTTTCAAAATTCACTTGACTAAGGCTTTAAGATAGCCAACCAGAGAACATTACAGTACATGAAGTGTCTCCTTCAGAAGATGAAGGACACTGTAATACTCTAGGGGAAAGTATTGTGCTCTATAAAGGCTGAGAATTCAATAAAGTACTTCCGCAATTACCTTCTTACAACTTATTCATACCTGAGCCTCTTTTTAATCTTCTTCTGGCTAGTTTAATTTGATCCTGTAGAATCTGAACCCAGTCTCTTGGGCCAGGAAGCTTATCCACATGGTTAGCAGTACAGTACTTTTCTGTAAAGACTGAAAGAAAATATGAGATACTGTTAAATACTTTGAAGAGTAAAATGCACACACCTGAAATAGGAATACAGCCCAAGAAAACAAGTTCTTTGCCGCGTGCCTTCTCTTTGGGTGGCGTGAAAACTAACCCACTTCATGTGTTCTATCCCCGAGCTCATCTCCAGTCCCCAAAGTCTGTCTCTGTGGTGTGTCTTCCACATCTGCATTCTGGTCCTCCAGAAAAGGCAGGCAGTGACCAGCCTGGCTACGGACAATGGATTGGGTTTCAACATGGAACTGGCTAGAGACACTAAGCAGTTAGCAAGGAAACTGCTCTTTCTACTTGTTCTCTAGCTGGGTGTCTGTGTCTTAGACACGGAAAAGGAAATGCTTCCTCTGGATCCAACTGGCCTCACGACAGAGTGCAGCAAACGTATTAAAAGACTTCACTGCTTTGTTGTCAATGCAAAATCAAATGCAAAATTACACAAAAAGATGTGCTTTCATGGTGAGTCCCGCTAATTCAATCAGTACTCAAAATAAATGATAATGCAGCATGTCTTAATGAAATCATAAGACAGTCTAGATAGAAATTCCATTTCTACTTTGCGTCAACTCTCTGCATGTGGTATTAGCGCCAAGAAAGACCTACCTTAATAAACACAACAAAACTGAGGAGAGGGGCTGGGGATTTAGCTCAGTGATTAGACTGCTTGCCTTGCAAGCACAAGGGCCTGAGTTCGATCCCCGGCACCACAAAAAAAAAAAAAAAAACAAAAAACTGAGGAGAATCGCACGGCAGGACAAAGGGGAGGCAGGACAATGATCTAGAAGAGCCGTGCACAGTGCGTGGCTGTCCGTGAGGTGCTGGTGAGGACATTTCTGCCTCACACTCCACTCCTGAGCACTTTTAAACTTGCCTTTTCAACCTGCTCTCCATAAGGTCAACATCTAACCTGTAGTCACAACATACCACCTTCTGGGTATTTAAAATATTGGTAATTTTAATGTTTTAAAAGGTTTCTTTTAAAAAGAAATGACAAAAGAAAATACTGACAGATTCAACTATATAAAAATTGAAATTTCCACTGAATGAAAAATAAACATTTCAGTAGGACAAAAGATACTTGCACTAAAACGGACTGAAAATGTTCAAAATCTACCACCCAAAAGGGGTGCATTCAAATAAAAGAGCAACTTCCAAAGTCCTCACGGCTAAATAGACAGAGTGTATGTGCAGCATAAAATACCAGGAAGAATGCTCAACTAATATGTAAGTAAAGAATTTCAAAACACTATATGCCTACTAAATTAGAAAAACAATGTTAAAAAAGCTTCTATGTGATATTGACAAAATTGTGGAAACCTGGCACATTCAAACATTACTGATGACATAAACTGGCAAATCCTTTTGGGAAATAATAGTAAGATAGTATAAGAGACATAAAGCCGTAAATACCTTTGTACTGGTAACATTACTCCTAGAAATTCATCCTAAGAAAATAATTTGAAAGAAGAAAAAAGCTACATCTCAATATAAGCAATCCAATGCATAGGGAGAGATAAAGCTGGCCAGGAGCCACGGGGAGGATCAGCCTGCAGGGCCAGAGTGAGCAGGAGGTCCCTTCAGGAAGCTACCAGCTGTCCCAGTCAAATCTGTGTATGTGACTGTGTGTGTGGTAGTTAAAACAATGAGAGAAAAGCCACTGATTGCAGAAACACACTGAGCAAGAAGAGCACGGGGCCAGGCACAGAGCCGCGGAGAACACAGTGCTTAGATGGAGAAGATGGAGCCAGAAGAGGCCGTGAATGAGGACAGCAGAGACTGGCTGCCGTCCAGGAAGCCAGGAGGAGAGGTCTTATAAATGCCACCAGTGGTTCTAAAAAGAGGGACCAGCAGCCACAAGCACAGAATGGGGGCAGGTGGGGAGGTGTGGCATGTGTCCACTGAAGACCACTGAGGACCAGGGGGTGTGACCACAGAAAGGACAGGTAGGAGGGAGGAGGACAGAGGGACGGGACAAAGGCTTGAGCATGGTTTGTAGGATGGAGCAGCCAATATGAAGGAAGCGTACAGGAGATGAGGAAAAGAAGGGACCATTCCAGGAGCCGCCCTGAAGGAGCTGGGCATAGGGATCCAGGACAGAAATGGAGGTGCTGCCCCTGGACAGCAGGGAAACATCCTCTGTGAAGCCAGAGTGAGGGGGAAGCCAGGGGAAGCCAGGGGTCCACCCGGGAGCTGGTCCTGAGGCTCAGTGAACTCAGTGTTAAGGCAATAGGGAGGAGAGCGAGTGTGCAGCTTCTGGAACTGTTTTGAGGAGTACGAAAAGCAGCGCGATCAGGACAGGCAGTAAGGTCACCAGGCAGCAGAGGGGCAACAGCAGTCTACACGGGTTAACTGTGGTCTCCTTCGGGACCTTGGCGCTCAGATCGAGGACACTAGATGGCAGGGCCGGCTTAGGTCAGGATTCTGCAGGACAGTTTCTGCAGGAGAGCAGGGATCTAAAGCACCTGGAGATGCGGGCAGCGATCACTTGGAGTGAATTCCTCACCTTTCCACCCATCCGTTTCCCCTTGGTTAAGGAAGAAAGTGAAGCCAGAAAAAAGTTCATAGCCTTGGGGATACATATAGAAATCAGTGGGTCGGCAGGCAGGGGTCAGTGAGGGGCAGGCAGCATCCTGTGGCTGTGTGGAAGGAAGCTAAGGTGTGTCCAGCAGGACTGGCGGAAACGTGGAAGAGGTGAGAGGCGCCACAGATGAGCTCCGCCACCGGGTGGCCAGGGATGGACCTTCGGCAGGCCCTGGGAATGGGAGGTAAGAGCCCCAGTGGAAAGGCCCACCGAGGCCCGCTGAGTAGAGAAGTCGTGCTTCGGAAGCAGAGCCGAGGAACATGAACAGCAAACAGGCCGCCCCGTGCAGCTCGTGCGGGACTGAGGAGAGCAGTCGGAAACAGCACCTGACTGCAGAGAGCTCCTGGGGTGGGACAGGTGTACTCTTGGAGCTCCTGCACCAGGCTACGAATGGCATCGGGGGCCTTCGTTTCTTTGTCTCCCTAGCATAGTGGCTTACATGAAAAGAAACTCAAGAATAATAGTATTTCCCAGTTTTGCTGCTAACAGAAGCAAATACAGTAGCTCACAAATTGAGACTACCAGGGGAAAATGGCCCATTTGAATTAGTAGGGAGTCTTGATTAATAGACTATATTTAAATAGAATATATTTTATTACACTCAAATGTCCACAATAACGCTTGCTAATTGGAGAATTGTCAAAAAGCCCTGATGTTCTGTTTTAATAAATAAAAACATGTATTAGTATTTAGAACCTTTTTCAATTATTTGAAAATGTGTACTACAAAAATGACTCAATACACTGCCTTGGCAGGTAAACATCTTCCCACTTGTAATATTATTTACACAATTAATTCCCATAGCAACCTCTCTTTCCTTGGATTGTGAAATGCATGCATCCCAATCATCTCACATTAGAAAGTAGTTGCTCCAAAATAACAAGGCAGATTTGGGCTGCGCCAACCGCAAAATGACTCCCATGTGTCAACAACGAGGCTCAGGAGAAGGGAAGGGAGGCCACGGATGGTTTTCCCCCACTTGGCGGTGGGGGTAGGGGCTGCAGGTCAGGCCTTGTCAATCTAACCTTGAGTTCAAGCATTCTGTCACTCAGTCAAAAGCCAACTGTTTCTGCTTATTTTTCCTCCTTTCAGTTAAATCTTCTCTGGTTTCAACAGAAAGAAGCCAGGAAAATTGTCTCTTGGGTCTGCGCCTCAGACCTTTGAAGGCACGGCCCTAGGCTTTTTGAAAAGTACCTACACAAATAAACGTTTCTACTGGGTACATTACTGACATTCTAGTTCACGGATTACATCCAAACTTAAAAGAGACTTTTAACTACAATTTATCTACTGAAGATGGAATTTCATTTTCTCTCTTACAATCGCAGATGAGGCCCTAGAACAAGACCAAGCATTCGCCATGGCATTGATGTGAAAACAGTCAATATGCTGTGTGAATAGAGGTATAGAGGAAGCAGAACATATTTTTGCCTTCTGAGTCTATAGCTAAAGGTCAAACTATTATCCTGGTAACGGTTCCATTAGGAGTAATGATGTGAAAAGAGGTATTGCATTAATGCACCGGGTTTCCTACTATGTTAATAGTGGGTCATTAAGAATCATAGTAGGATAATTTGCATTCATCCTTAGAATGCAATAAGTTCTAAAAAGAAATTTTCCTCCTTTCCTATTTTAACATATTAAGGAGAAGTGAGGGCTAATTTTAAATGAGTCCAAATAATCTGAATGAGTAGAATGAGGCCGACGATTAAACTAAATAAAAGAGCTTAAGCATCTACTCTGCTTCCTATTATTTGAGGTCCCAAGGCGCAGAGATGTTAAGTTACCAGGGAAATGACAAACACTCGAGTTGATCTGTACATGAATAATGACTTTCCCAGATGCTTGCATTCATCTGAACCGTGCCCTTTAATTGTTTATAAATAATGAATAAGCACGCAGTGGCTAGGCAGATCTTTCCCCAGGAATGCTGCTTTTAATATAATCATCAGTGAATGTGGGGCTGGGCAATGTGACTGACGTGCTGACTGAGCCACCCAGGAACAGTGCGGCCTGACCTCTCTGCTGGAGGGACTTCTCATTTAGACTTCTCTGGCTATCTGTGCTGGAAAAGCAGAGTAGGGTAAGGATTTTTTTTAAAGGCTGTCCCTTGTTATACGGGCCCTTGAAGGAGCAGGGTAGGTTTGCAGAGCTTTAATTTCACCACGGAATCCTCTAGCAACTCTGACCTGCAGTGACAGCCCACCTTGGGACAGGATGGCTGAAGTATAACTTCTGTCACACAGACAAGTGGAAACCAAGGTTTATGCCATATGCAATGGAAATCTGGGCTCCTCATAAGACCTGACAAATCCTGAGGGCCTGGGGGGTGAGGGGACAGACTCTCTGCTATAGGTTTCCAGGTGCCAAGCAAAGTGACACAACAGGGGACCCCTCTGATGGGGGAAATGCAAAGCAAGAGGGTGATTTGGGCATCTGGGTGAAACGGCCCACGCCCTTCTCTCATCTTCCTCCCTCTTTCTCTTAAAGCTAGCATTTGTGTTGTGTGGTGTAGTTATGCAGTTAGTATGGTGATGCACACTTGTAATTCCGCTATCCTGGGAGACTGAGGTAGGAGGATCAAAAGTTTGAGGCTGGCCTGGGTAACTCAGACTTTGCCTCCAAATAAAAAATAAGAAGGACTGTGGATATCTGGAGCTCAGTGCTCCAGGGTGGGGGAATGGGGACTGGTTTCTGAGACTTGCTTTCGCCCTGATAAGGGGGCACAGCACACGGGGTCTCCGGGCAGGGTGAGGGGAAATGGAAGCAGAGCTAGGAAGAGAGCCATGATCTACCATCAGTGCACGGGCAGCAAGCAAGCTCTATCTCTGCGAGGAGAAAACAGCTCCTTCCGAAGGCTCTAAGTGGGCCGCCTACGCCTCACAGAGGTCAGGATGTGGAGTGAAATCACCTGTGTGAAATGAAGGCGGGTGCTGCTGTTGATACTCCCAGCTCCAGACAGAAGCACAAACCGACGACATTGAAGGGCGCTTCTGCACTCTGGGCTGCAGGAGACTCTCAAGGCGGGGACACTATAGGTGAGCTCTGCTGACACGCAGTGACACACACCAGGGTGCAGAGTGCCCAAGAGAAGCAGGAGCAGACTCTGCCAACTTAGTTGGGGAACGCAGGTAGACACACTTAAAATGACTGAGGATGGCCCGCCCTCAAGATAAGCGTAAGGGAAGAACAGAACCTGTGCAAATTGCAAATATGGGAGTTCAAATTTAAAAATTCAAAGGGTAGGCTAACCAATAAATTAATATCGCTGAGTAGAACAGGGAGCTAGAATTACTCAGATGGTAACAGAGATTAAGAGATAGAAAATATAAAACAAATTAAGAGAGATGAAGGACAGAACAAAAAATTCCAATCAACACAGATATTTCAGAGGGAGCAAATGGAAGAAATAAAGCAAAGGCAAAATAAGTCAGAAAGTAGATGAAAAATTTCCAGAATTAATAAGTCACGAACTCTTGGTTCCAAGAAGCACAGCCACCAGATTAATAATAAAAATACATACACACCCAGACCTAGAATAAAGAAACTGGAGAATGCCAAAGGGAAAGAGATCTTGAAAGCAACCACAGCTGAAAGATCATCCACAAAAGAACAGGCTGAGAGCAGATTCCCGGCCACAGAATCTAAAGACCCTAGAATCTCTTCCCATCGCTCCGAAAAGAAAATCACCCTCCACCTAGAATAAAGCACTTGGCTAAACACCACAGGATTGGACAGCGGTGGTGAAATACAGACATTTTCAGAACACAAATGGAAAAAGGGGGCACACAGCTCCTCGTTGGAAGAATTACTAAATGCTGCACTTACAGAAGCGGAAAGCTGAACACACAGAAGGAAAGAACTGGAGCGGTGAGGAGCAGGGGAGGAGAGCAAAGGAGGACCTGTCCGAGTTACCACAGAGCCCAGGCCTCGGCCCTGGGGCAGAGTGGACGAAAGCTCGTGCAAAAGGAGAGCTCGGAAAGATACACAGACTGACAAGTCGGCGGGGGAATGATGGTGTTACATGACTGCCTATCCAGAGCGAGAAAATCAAGTTAAGCCTCTCCCTCACATTTTAGAAAAGGGTAAATTTCAGGTGGATTAAAGATCTGCATATAAAAAAATAAAAGCCTTAAAACTTTGGGGAAAAATAAGAGAATACCATTTTTCCATTCTACCATGATAGCATGGGGCAGGGGGTTCCCAAAATCAGCATAAAAAAGCAAAAGTGAAAAGGAAAAGAAATCCATCTGACCATCAAATCCCGACCTTGGCATGATGAAAGCCAACACGTGCAAAGCTTCCTGGAGTTGGGAAACGAGGGGCAGGATTTATGACCCTTGTAACTGACGAAAGAACTCAGGTGACATGGTGAAGACAGGATGACCCGGGAAAACACAGGTCAAAGATGGAAATTCAGAGGAAAGCAACTAAATAACAACAAAAATGAAGTGACGCCCACTGTCCTCAGCAATCAGGGACGCTACCACTGAGGTGTGATCTGAGACCCGACAGAGTGGTGAAAATTAAGCCTGCTAGCACCAGCAAGAAGGAGGGGAGACGAGGCATGCAGGAAACGTGACATCCTCTTTAAAGCTCAGGGCTAAGGCAGAGAACACACTCATCTTGGTAAGTCTCTTCACACTCTCAAGATGGAGAGGACCACTTATTTCCACTCAGCAACCTGAAGACTATGCTGATGGGAACACGTCATTCTTTAGTCTAGGAGCAAAGAGCAAAGTTTCTCCCCAGACTATGCCACAGAAATGTCAATACTGACCAGACTCCTTACAAATGCCTCTTTTGGGATCAGCACCAAAAGCTACCCAAGAAAGATCCAGGGAGGCAAGCGTGATGGTGCACACCTGCAATCCCAGCACTCTGGGAGGTGGCGGCAGGAGAATTGCAAGCTTGAGGCCAGTCTGGGTAGCCCAGTGAAACCCTGTCTCAAAATAAAATAAGGGCAGGGGATGTAGCTCAGTCTGAAGGTCTGTGTTCAATCCCGAGTACTACACGGAGAGGAGGAGAGATGGGGGATGGCCCAGGAATTTGCCCACAGGGATTAACAGAGAGCAGACATCAGTCTGTCCATCTCACCCTCCAGCTCTCTAACCTTCTCAGACAAGGCTTCGCTGAGCTCATTAACCAGAGATTATTTTGAGTGACAATATCTAATGTTCATCTAGATTATAAACTCAGTGCTCGCTTTGGCAGCATGTATACTAGATCATAAGCCCAAAAAGGGCAGACAGATCATTTCTCTCGTTCACTGCCGGCACTAACAGGAAACACGAATGCGCTGTTCATGGAAGAACAGACTACGAAACGTTTCCCTCTGGTCTGTTACTCACTTTCAAAGAACTGACTAAAGAACTTTAGTAAATGGCCACAGGTCTCAAAACACACAGGGACTTGAAGTTCATTTCGATTTGGTTTAACAAGACCTAGCACACGTCATCGACTAACGCATCCCTAAATTAAGGTTTTGGATGAAGGGAATACAGTTTTGCAAACAATAAGGTGTCTGTGAATGAAGCGAGAACAGACTCCCGAATTACAGATCTGAAACAGGAGGCGCCTGCTGGCCAACACTGTGCAGCCTCAGCCTGCGAATATGTCCAGCAGACCAACGCGGCCACCTCACACTCTGTGCCGACCGTGCTGCGTGGGGCTGTTATTCACAGCTGGTGGTTATGATAAAAAGATCCCTAGACGCCCATAAAATTGATTACCGGCCATATTTATTGAATTCTGTAGGTTTACTTTGGAGAATTTGTACTAAGATTTCTGAACCATAGAATCCCTGAACCGGAAACGAGAAATTGGTCAAGCCCCAATCTTTCCTGGAGAAGGTAACGTTTTAAGTGCTTAAATGTCAGAAGCAACTCTGCACCCCACAATGTTTTATTATCCCCAACCTGGTGGAACTATGAGATGTGAATGATCTTGTTTAATCACAGTGATCGTCAAAGATGTGGGGCCAGAGGAGGCCAGGGGAAAACAAGAATATGCCTTGTCTTGCTGCATTCCATTTCACTATGATGGCATCGCCGTTTAGAAAGAAGGGCCCGCAAGTGCCCTCTCAAATGAAACAAAGTTAATCTTCATTTAGACCCATTTAAGAAAGCCCTGGCAGAGCTCATTTACAACACAACTACTGGGAAATACAATTAACACCTTCCTTTAGCAAGTTGTGCTACAACGCACCTTTGTTTAATGTCTCTGGTACAGTTCAAAGGAATAAATTACATCTTCTAAATATGAATATCTGGGTAATAACAACCTTTGATGTAATGGTGTTTTATTGTTTAATCCATTTTTTAAGCAAAGAAAATTATTTCAAGTCATAGATTAATAGGGACTCTACTTGGAAGGCACCTTGGAAATATTTAGTATCATTCATTTGTTTTATAGACCAGGAAGCTAAGGCTCAAGTAAAAGGAAAATTTAAAAGACTGGGAATCACCCAAGAGTTACACAAGTGGCAAAAAGTGGCACGCATACCACCACCCATCTTTGCCCAAGCCCTCTACATCACAGAGCACACCTATGCTTGTCTGTTCTTTAGATACATTTAATAAGGAGAAAAATGAGTTCTTCTGTTTTTAAAGTTAGGGCTTTGGGTACATGAATTTTCAGAGTCATCCACAAGGTACACAGTTTACCCCATAGCCAGCTAAGTCTGGAAGAAAAGTCTCCAATCCTGACCCTCACAGCCAAACACAAACAGGATGGCCACATAGCC
>PVJO010020450.1:0-32012 GCA_004026905.1 Hystrix cristata
AAAAAAACCTCAGAACAAATGAGATCATAAAATAAGAAAATGCTGGCTGAGTTAAAGTATAATTGGATGAAATTAAAACTAAGTATTAATTTACCTAAAAAAGTGTATTACATCCATAAGATATGTGCAAGTGGAAAGCAAAAGAACAGGAATGCTTATACTCGTATCAGATACACTTTAACTTAAAAACTGCAAAAAGAGATAAAAGAGGTCATCATATAATGATAAAGAGGTCAATTCATCAAGACAATATAACAATTATAAATATATATGATCCCAGCATTGAAGAAAATATTTTGAAGGAAGAGAGAGTATGTAATATAATAAAAATAGGGGACTTCACTACTGTAGTTTCAACAATATCACAGAGACAAAAATAATTACAGAAGCATCACTCTTTAATGACATGATATACTAATCAAATCTAACAATCATTCACTGATGATTTCATGAAAGATCAACAAAAAACACAGTATTCTCATGTGGACATAGAATATCTGTTAAGCCATACATAAAGGTCATACTTTATGCTACAAAATCAGTTCTAGGAAACTTAGCTTTTAAGTCATATCAGGTATCCATTCCGAATACAGTGACATGAAATTAGACATAAATAACAAGGAAAATTTTATATATTTTTAAATGGATGAAAATTAAGTAACATGCTCCTAAACAAATAATGGGGAAAGGGAAAAATTAAAAGGAACATTTAAAAATTTCTTTAAACAAAATGGACCCACAACATTTTAAAACTAATGAGACGAAGCAATTTCATTTCTAAGAGGAATATTTATAGCAATAAGCACCAACATAAAAAAGAAAAAAGTAAATATGTATTTAAACAACCTAGTGTAATACCTCGAGGAAGTAGAAAGAGAAGAATAAATTAAAGCCAAAGGTAGCAGAAGAAAGAAAGTTAACAAAGATCAGAGCCACAATTGATGAAATACAGACTAGAAAACTGAAAAAAAAAAGTAAGAGTTGGGTTTAAAAAAAAATAAAGAATTAGATATACTAGTATAAAAAGCGAGAAGACCAAAATAAATTAAACGAGAAATAAAACAGGACACTTCAAGCTTTCAAAAAAAATGTATAGAAAAGAATTATTGCAAACTAATTTTTAATGCCAACAATATCCTGAAACCAAAGCCAGACTAACACGCTAAAAGAAAATAAAACTACAGATCTGTATTCCTGATGAACATAGGTACAAAAGTCCCTGATAAACTACTAACTGAATATGATAGCACATTAAATCAATCATTCACAATGATCAGGTGAGATTTATTCTAAAGACAAAAGTATGATTCAAAATATTCAAATCTACAGAAGTAATTCAACATGTTAGGATTATGAAGGAGAAAATTATAATAAAAGCCTGTTAATACATGCAGAAAAACATTTAACAAAATTCAACATTCCATTGACGGTAAACATGACAAATTAGATGAGATATATCAAAATCATTGTTAATATTACTCTCGGTGCTAGAAAGTTAAAACCTTTTCCTCTAACATCAGTAATACAAAGATGCCCAATCTTAGTTCATCTAACCAAAATTAGCACTGAAAGCCATAACCAGAAGAGTCAGGGAGGAGATTAAATTGAAGAAAAATTAAATTAAATTATACCATACCGAAATTGGTAGTGTTGCTACATACTGAGATGATTTATTTGTGAAGACAATAAAGAAAATAATCCCAATTACAATTTAGTTGTAAATATAAAATATTTAGGAACAAATTTAACTGAGGAACTGAAAGATCTTTATTGAAAATATCCAAAGACACAAATAAATGGAAAAATATCCAGTATTCACAGATTGTAGAAGTTAATCTAGCTAAAATACCCATGTTTGTCAAAGAAATCTAGATTCAATGCAATACGTATAAAAATTCCAGATGTTCTATTTGCTTCAGATTGCTTTGAGTTTTAGGGATTTTGTGGTTTTATATGAATTTTGGAATTTTTCCTTCCTTGTTAAAAAAAAAAAAAACTGGAGCTATTTCCTGACTTCAAAATACTCTGCAAATTTAATAATCAACAAAACATTACACAGAAATAAAAACAAACACATAGGTTAATTGCACAGAATAGTAAGCACAGGAAAAGTTTCATGCATTTTTAGTCAGTTTTATCTTTAATAAAGATAATAAAAGCATAGAATGGGAAAAAGATGGTCTCCTCAATTAAAAAAAATAAGAAATATAATAACAGAAATCAAAAGAAAACATACCTGGCTATTTTAGTAAGATGCAAGGTAAGATTCAGAATAAAGACTATCAGCAGAGATAAAGATCATCTCGCATAAAACAGGACAGCATGACAGTTTTAATTTTGCATATGGCTTATCATAGTGCCCCAAGCTATGTAACAAACTGATAGGACTATAGGCAGAAAGAGGCGCACACAAAAATGTGTAATCAAAAACGTCAAAACTCCACTCTCAGTAATAGAAGTAGATAAATTTCATAGAGATTAACCAATGTTTATGTAGCACTTCCACCAAATTATCACTGTACTCCTCTGTTTGAAGTAGACAGACATTTGCCAGGTTAGACAATACTCTGGGCCACAGAACAAGTCTTAACTTTCAAGTATCCAATAGACACAATAGAAATTTTATTTGCCATAGTCCCAATCTATAAATAACACAAATATCTTACAGTAGAAAAATGGAAACATTTTGGAATATAAGTACTATTTAAGAGTAAAAAGGAATACTGCTCAGGAATAAACAGGAATGTTTCATTGATTAACAACTACATAAAAGACATAAAAATAAGTCTCATCAGTGAAAGAAGTCACTTTAAAACAGTACACTTTACTTGATTTCACTTATACAAAACTCTAGAAAATGCAAAATGAGTAATAGAACACACATGAGCGGCTTTCTGGAGATGGAGTCTGTATGGAAGAACTGGAAAGGAGTTACGAAGGAAAAAGGAAACTTTCAAAACTGAGACACATTTACCTACCTACATTTTGATGATGTTTTTATAGTTGTTTCATGAGAGACACTTATCCAACCGTGCATTTTCAAGATAAACCACTTACTGTATGTAATTTTACTGCAAGTATTGTTTTTCAATCTGAGGTCAAAATAAACTGTTTTAAACTCAGATCAATGTTCTCAATTAAAAACCTACTGGCATCATAATAATCTGATACACAGTTCCTAGCTGTATGAATAATGCGCCTGATGATTACAGAATTTCTGCAGGGCATCTGTCATTTGACCACGCTGCCTCGCTGTGTAAATTTGTCAAGCATTAGGACACTGCATCTGAATTACACTTTCCTGTTTGTGGTCTCACATTACACTGTTTAGAGTATAATCGCTCTTGAAATTGTAAAGAAAATTTTACTTCATCTAATTATACAGACACAGTGACAGGTCAAGATTGCAGAGGACTTCTCCATACTACTTATTAGTCAGATGAATAATTTTTGAAACTTCACTAATTTGTAATGCTGGACGATTTACATAAGCCTTTACTTAGCTACATGTTCTGATTTCAAGAGTATGCAACACTAGACATCATTTTTAAAAAAGCCATCCCCAGGAGAGGTCCAAAATCATTACTCCCATGATTCTTGGTTTGTTTAGGGCATAGAATGGGTAAATTTGACCCGAGAGACACGTTGGGTGGTAGTTATATGTCAGGCTGAGGAAAAACACTTCCGCAGATCCTGTCTGCACTCTACATGGATGGCTTAAGCACACACCAGAAGAAAAGACTAACAGGGAATGTTGTCTAAGAGAAAAAACTGTGTTCAGTAAGTCATCTCATCCCTCTGATTCTCCTTTTTAAGTATTTCTTAAAATATTTCTATGTGTCTGTTTTAAGGATGCCCACCGTGCTCGGGGTTAAAAACAGCCTGTTTAGTTTCTGACATTTCAGAAGGCAGTCTGTGGGTTTCCGTCGGCTGTCCTGTTTTTACTAGAATTTCTGTGATCTTAATAACAGTGTGGAGACCACCAAAATGCACGGCCTGTGGGACGCTCTGAGATTTGCTCAGGGGGATCATAATAGTTTGCTTGTTAATGAATATGAGAAGCAGCCTGGTGTCCTGTTCAAATGGTCTCTATTTTTATGGGGATAAAAATTTTTATATCACAGGGTGAATTGTGTTTAAAATACCTTTTAGCACAGAGATAGAAGTTTAAAAATGTTACAATTCTAATGAAAAGTAACCCAAAACTTGGTTCCTGCCGAAACAGGATTTAAAAACCAACACAATGAGAACAAAGAAAGGCATCATGAGGTAGTGGAATACGCCTGTGTGTGTTATCAGTATGTATCACAGGGAATCCACTGAATTGTCTGAATCCTAGAATATGATTGCAAAAATAGAAGCATTGAGACTATTATAGGGTTTAGTATTTTACATGTCAAGACATTTATAGAACATTACATCTAGAAAGGAATGACAATTTACTGAGTCCCCTAAACACTGGTTAATTTAAATATAGTAATATAACTACTCAGAAATATTTGAATAATGTCAATTACAGAACTGATTTTTAAAAAGTTCTATATTTTCTTATTCACCAATTGTCTCCAAAGAATGAACATAGTCATCTCTTGGTAATTTCCTTTGACTTTCTCTCTCCAACACATGTGAAAATATGCTTTTTTGCCATCAACCATCATCTATGTAACTTATTTTAGCAAGCATAGAATTAGGTTTTTTTTTTTAACATTTATCCTGGAAAATTATGTATTGGCATGAAGTTTGTAGTAATGATCAGATGTTCAAGTTTTATGGGGCATAAACTTACTGGATATAATATCAGTGCATTTTGCTTAGATATTATGTAAATATTATCAAGATATGCTTATTTATAAATTATGAGGCTACTATCATATATGATGTTGAGAGAATTAACAAAGGAGTAAAGAAAATGAACAATTATTTTTCACTCAGCTTGAGAAATATACTCAATTTAGAGGTCAATACAAGCAATATCATTATATTTAGGGGTAAATAATTGTGTTCATTGATGACTAACTCACATTCAGTCAGCACTAATGGTAAATGTAACTTTATATGCATATGCAAATTCTTCTAATCTTAGAAATGATATATATAGATGACAAATAACATTTATAACTTTCATAGATTAGATAATACAGTATTTCAAAGCCTAGAGTTTTCATGGCACCCATTCATATAATTGAAGGTAAAATTTTTCTTAAAAGTTTTAATTACATGGAACTCTCAGTTCAAAGAGAATCCAAGTTGACTTCCCCTTTGGTTAATGTCTTTGTATATAACTCTACACTGATATTCTTATTCATCTGGCTTGATAAAAATTTTCTACTATATTAGAGATATAAATTGATGATAAATTATGTCCTTGGCTTTTCATAAAAATCAATTCTTCTGTAACTTGTCATTCTTAAAAATTATTTTAGAGAATAAGAAAACAATTTTAATTTTATGATGTCTTAAGGAAGCAGGTCCAGCAAGGCTTTGAGGAACCATTATAGAGAGCATAAAGAGAAAGTAACAGTGTATCCTATCATTCCTATTAAACTTCACTACCAACTCACCATCATCTGACCAACTCTATACTTAATATTTGTAATAGATTGGAATGCTTATTGGTGCTATACTTAATTTTTTTTTTCTCCATTCTTAGACAGAAACTAGTTTTCAGGTGAAAATACAGACATCTTTTAACTTGGTTTTCTTGCTTTCTTCTCTCTAGTTCCTGTGAGAATACTTTCCTGATAAAGCATTTGCATAACAATCCCATTTCATTTGCTACTTCAAGGAAACTTAATCTTTCTCATTTATCTTATTTTCGTGGCACAAAGTTGTTTAAGTTTGGCTAAGATTTCTCATTGCAATTATACTTTTCAGTTGCAGATACAGACTTTCATAAAGTAAATACCATTCCTCATCCAACTAAATAATCATCTAGCCTTCTGTTTAGGTTAATTCAGAAGACACACTGAATAAAATGGATAATGGAAATCTGTCTGTAGTGTCAGAATTTGTGCTTCTGGGACTGGGAGAGTCATCGAATATTCAGATCTTTCTCTTCATGGTATTTTTGATGCTTTATCTGATGACTCTATCTGGAAATATTGCTGTCATGGTCTTAATCATCATGGACCCTCAACTCCATTCCCCCATGTACTTCTTGTTGGCCAATCTGTCCTTTGTTGATATGTGGCTTTCCTCAGTGACAACTCCTAAGATGATCACAGACTTTCTCAGGGAGAACAAGACCATTTCCTTTGGAGGATGCATGTGCCAGATCTTCTTTGCCCACTTCATTGCAGCAGGTGAGATGGTGCTGCTGGTGGTGATGGCCTATGACCGCTACGTGGCCATCTGCAAACCCCTGCACTACTCCACCATCATGAGCCTGCACAGGTGCACTGGGCTGGTGCTGACTGCATGGATAGCTGGCTTTGTGCATTCCATGAGTCAGCTGGTTGTGATTGTGAAGCTGCCTTTCTGTGGGCCCAGGGAAATAGACAGCTTCTTCTGTGATATACCGCTAGTGACCAAGCTGATCTGCATGGATTCCTATAAGTTGGACATTTTAATAAATGTTGACTGTGGGCTCGTGGCTGTAACCTGCTTTGTCTTGCTGCTGATATCCTACACATACATTCTTCTTACTGTCCACCGAAGCTCTAAAACAGGCGCTTCCAAGGCGCTGTCCACCTGCACTGCCCACGTCACAGTGGTGGTGATCTTCTTTGGGCCCTGCATCTTCATCTATGTGTGGCCACTAAACATCACCTGGCTGGACAAATTTCTTGCTGTGTTTTATTCGGTTTTTACTCCTCTCCTAAATCCGGCTATTTATACACTGAGAAATAAAGAGATGAGAAACACTATGAAAAGATTCAGAAGCTATTTTATGGATTCAAAGGGAAATACATAATACTCAGAAATCTTGTGAGTACCTCAAATTAACTATACATTTACTACATAACACGGGGTTAAATTAAGGAAATTTAATTTATATCTATACTTTATTCTAGTCCATATACACACATACATATTTTATTATAGTGCAGAGATTTATGACTTACTAGTAAGCCAGCGGGGCACTGTAAATTTTTTTCTTAAAATCCAAGCAGTAAGGATCCTTTTTTATTGGGATAGTATCTAATCAGTCTTTCTATGTTTTAAAATGTGAAGAATTTAAAATTTGTTTAAGAAACTCAGGAGTCCATTCTCAGAGATAACATTTTAATGAACTGCCCCCGAATATTTTGCTAACACCATTTTAAAATATTTATCTTGCACCTTGACACTTTCTTCAAACCTTTCACTCACCTTTTGTCAAAAGGCAACTTCAGTACTATTTTTGCCTCCTCCTTGGTTTCCATTAAAATATTAACAGTGTATAGAAAAACAAGAATTAGAGATGAAATAAACGTGACACCCTAATTAGGGAATAGCAATGTAGTTAACTGCGTATTGTTTTTCATTAAAAACTTTAAGATAAATACCACTTAATGCTATTTTGAAATCTCATTGTCAAGGACTAAATTTATTTTTAAGTTATTATTTATGATTTGTATAAAACTTGAAATATATCTCCCTGAGGGCAGTGATCATTACTTTGTTGGTTAATTTTCTAAACAGCAGTGCATGATACAGTGAAAAATAGACGAAAGACAGTTAAAATTTTACTCTAAAAAAAAACAATGCATGCCAGTTGTAAGATTTATATAAAGTTGTAATTTATATAAAATGTAATTTTTAAGGACTATTTTCATATACTTTTTATTTACACTTTAAAATATTTTTAAGGGGCTGGGAGATTTATATCCGTGGTAGAGTGTTTGTCTAGCTAGTGTGAGGCTCTGGGCTCAATTCCAAACATTGCAAAAAAAAAAAAAAAACTGAAAATATTCTTAAGTGTTTAAATTATATAATATTTTTCTTCTATTTTCTTCTATTCTTTCTATTATATATCAAATGGATTAAACCTGATTTATAGGAACAATACAATTTCTTTGAAAAGTTGAAAACAAGGTGATATCACATATTTAGTTTCTATTTTTCTTAATATGAGAACAAAGCAGTAAAACAAAAATTTATTATTCTTGGCTGCCATGTCTCATGCTATATGAATTCTAACATTCAGTACTTTTATAATCTGTAAATTATGAATAATTTGTAAAGAAAAGAAAATTTAGATATATATTATTTTAATGTAGTCTTATATATCCTTTAATTAATGGATTCAAAAGCTAATTCATTCCAAGACTGTTCATTTATTACATGGCATTGCACGATGCCACAAAATGATTATTTTTTTTTTTTACAAAGAAAGAGGAACTCGTGCTAAGGATAAAATACCAGAACATCCCTATGCCCACAAAATAATCATTGGAAGCTGTCATAATCCACATTCTTGTCTGATCTTTCAGTCTGAATTTTCAACCTAAGCACACACCAGCACATGTGCAGCATTAAAGGACTAGCAGTCAACTCTTTGTATCTTCCTTGTAACCTCAAGTCTTCCTCAAGGGTGTAGCAAGTCAGCCACCTAGTTACAATCACTGTGTATTGTAAATACATTTATTACTAGTCAATATGCCGAGTATTTTTATTTCTTTGTATATCCTTACAATGTAATCTGAGTGTTGTGGATAATCTTGCATGTGTTGAGACTGGTGAATCACATGGTCACCAGCCCACGGCTTCATTCATTGTGCTATAAAATAAATTCCTTGAGCTAAAGTAATTTTGTACTGAATGTCACTATGGTGAATAAGTCGTTGCTTAAATCATTAAAGGATGGTGCAAGTTGAGGTATTACAGTAAAGAAGAAAAATCTTATCATATGTGTTCAATCCACTGGGACAAAATTTTACTTTCTTCATGCTGCAAGGACCAGATTACGGTCAACCTGTAGGTGATAGATCTATCTGCATTTTAAGCCAAATTAATGGCTCAGGCCTAAAGAGACTTGTTAGACCTAATAGCCAGATCATGCTTTCCAAAGAACCCGTGTTGTTCACCACCATCTGCTATCTGACCACACAGAAGGATGGCCAGGACTAGAGAGTAACATACAGCAGTTCTCATCCTTCTACTTGATTATTAAGGTTTCCTCTGTAATGGACGCCATCTGGAGGGTATTCAAAGGAGAGACCTGTATCCTCACACTGTGTTTTCATTCTAAGAGCTGTCACCAGCATTCTTTTTTTTTTTCTTTTTTTGGTGGTGCCGGGGATTGAACTCAGGCCCTTGTGCTTACAAGGCAAGCACTCTAATCACTGAGCTAAATCCCCAGCCCCTTGTCACCAGCATTCTTATTAGGCTCCTTTATCATCAATCTTCCAATTCTCTTCCTTTTAGTTCTGGGATCTGTAATCAAACCATCAGAAATGCTTCATGAATCTATATGAACTCATGCTTGCTTCAGGCCAAAGAGAACAATCAAATGTATTGCTTCCATTACTTCCTGGTGGATAATTTTCCCATACTACTGTCCTTAATCCACAGGTATAGTACTAATCATAACTATTACTTTGTCATCATATTTCATTTAGTGACACTCAGACTAAAGACTCTTACTTCTAGTTGCTTTAAATTGCTTGTCCTAACTTGCAATCATTATCAAAAATCTGTACACCCAGGCCCAAGATTTCACTTATCACTTCATAAGTACTAAGGAATTCTTTATACAGTTAGATGTATAAGGTAAAGCACCGAAGGCAAGCTAGTATAGGTGGTGGAGAAAAGAGTTGAAGTGCAAATTAATGAAAATTAATTATTCCTTGGACCTACCTAATTTGATCTCTTCTATACCATTTCCACTGGATAATACATCTGTATATTTGTATCTCAGTTTTACAGTTTAAAGAGTGATATTGTATGCAGGTCATAAAGTGGAACTTAGTCCCAAATTTTTTGGTGTCCAAGTTGATATATTCAGTATGTGACAGATTCCTACAGAATGCTGACAAGTGAAATTCAAGAGAAGTTACTGAGTTGCTTGATCCCCACCACATGTCCAACACACCCAGAATCCTTTCTTTTTCCTGATCATTAGATACGAATAGAACTGGAGTATCAATGCAGGTGGTTAATATGATGTTTTCTAGACTGTCGAGATGATTGGTATTTTTTTTGAAACCTGTTACATTTTATTTGTCAAAAATGAACAGCTTCGAAATAGAACTAAATGTACCTTTTCCAAAAAACACCAAGAAGTACAGTGTAAAGCACCTCCTCATTAAATCCAGACTTTCACCCTGTGATGCACTGTACCAATGTATTGCATACACCTGATGCAAAGGAAATTTTAAATTGCATCCTGTTTAAGGAAAAACAAATTTAAGAACTGAACAAGGATGACTATAATCACATTCGAAGAAAGGAAGTTTTCCCCCAACAAAACATAGTGTTCTGTTTACATACAACATGTTAGCACTCCAGAGTTTTAATTTAGTTGTACTAAAGGCAAAACTTACTTTGAAAGGAAATTAAATTATAGATGCATGAATTGTAAAAGTTTAATATACCAAAGACATTTTGTTATTTGATGCACTTAATGTCAACATTTGGGGCAATTTTTAGGATCTTCCAAAAAATGACATTAATAATATCTCCATAGAGTAATATTTAAAATAAGAGAAAAAGAGAACCCTTTTATACCATATTTTCAAAAACTGTTCTAAAGACAGCAAACTCATGCTCAGTTGTTTTTCCTTTGCTTTAAAATAAGCTACCAGTAATTCCAGCCAGTCTGAAACATATTGCTCTTGGATCAAATATTAAGTATTTATATTTGCAAAAATGTTTTGCAATGAATCCTTGGACTCTATGAAAAGATTCAAATTGCTAAGAGAAGCTGGAGTTTATTTTCAAATTCTGTGACTGGTTTCCAATAATCTCTTCTCAAGTAAAGTACTGGCAAAATATCAGATATTAAGGATCAGGTTACTTTGGCATAGGCATGGAACTGTTACTGATAGTTTCCCATGACTAGCATAAACCAGTAAATAACCCAAGGAGCATAAGAGACAATGAAGTCTAGTATACAAACCAAGGTAGGCAGAGGTGATAATGTTTTGTTTTGTTTTGTTTTACGGGAAGTCAACACTAATAATGCAAGCCAGAGAAACAACACCTAGTTAGAGATTTAAACACTATAGTAAACCAAAAGGTCAAACTTCAAAATGACCAAACTTGTTAATTTTCAGGTGGAATATTTTGCTATATTTTGGTATTTTACTGTAATTTATAGTATACAATTTCTGAACTCTCTCAGCACTCTCTTGGAATAACAGACTAACCCCTCCCACTTCTCCAGAGTATAGGAAAAGCTCTTCCTCCCCCTAAATGCTTGAATTTTGTATCATACACAGTATGACACACAGGAAAATTTTATGCTGTTATTATATCCTAATAAAATTTTATATATGTACATATATGTACTTTTTGATAATTATAAATCTGTTCATTCTTTCAATAAAAATGTACACTTTCACATAAATAATCAAGGGTACGTATGCCTCCACAAGAAAATCACAAAGTATTTTACTAATTATATTAACTTCATAAAACTCTTTTAGTGTACTATCAAGAAGATTTGCCTAAGGAAAGATAATTACTTTCTGTCAACCTGATTCAACATAAGTAAGGTTGAATGAGGATTGTGTGGTTTTTTTTTCTGAATTATTTATTCTATAAATTATTCAAAGGAAAAAGAATACCTTCTACACTGGACCCATTTACTCTTGTCTTTACCGGATTTACTCTGTGCTGTATCACACTGGAGTATCACACTGGGTATCACACTTTGTATCACACTGGGGTATCAGATTTAGAACATAGAATCTGAAGTCCAGTAATGAGAATAATGAAATTTAGACTCAAATAATGACTCATAATGATAAGTATGTAGTTAAACTCAGAATACTCTAATATGGGAAGGGTGGCAATATAAATTACACTTAGCACTAATATAAAGATTAAAAGACAAAAGGTTTTTTAATAATTATTTGTTAACTAAAAATAAAGTAAGCCTTGACTTCAAAAACTTAAAATGTACTGGAGTCAGAATGAAACTTATCAATTTAAAATAAACTGTTACAACTGTTAGATTTTTAGCCCTGCCCATGATAAATGCAATGCAAGAAACTTATAGTAGACTTACAAAATGTAAAGATGAAAGAAATAAAACCTACCACTATAGAAAAGTCATCAAATCAAAGAGACAGACAGAAGAAAGAAAGAAAGAAAGAAAGAAAGAAAGAAAGAAAGAAAGAAAGAAAGAAAGAGGAACAAAGAGTCAAAACAATTAAAGGGCAATGTTGCTTTCGTCTGTTGACAATTAATTTAAAAGTAAATGTATAAAGTATTCAATTAAAAGATATGGTGGAAGAATGAATGCAAAAGAAGGAACAACATATTGCCCATAATAAATGCAGTTTAGATTTAAGGACACATAAGCTGCAGTAAAATTTGAGAAACTGATACTCCATGCAAATAGAAATCAAAGAGATTAGGGAGAAATATACCTCAATCAGGCAAAATAGTATTTAAGTCAAAATGGAAACAAGAAACACAGAAGTCCTTTTTCTGAAGTGCACACCAAGCGTTCATCAAGATAGCTCCTTTTTTAGGTTGTGATAGGATAGAAGAAATAAAAACTAATGCTGGCTTGTTTTCTCCCACCACCTTACTTGGTTCCAGTACTCTTTTAAATTTAGATTCAAATTTATCTCCCGGTCTAAATTGATATGTGGTCTGTAGTTGTTAAGTGAATCTCCATACTTCCCAAAGCCTCTAATGAGTTCCTTCTGTATGTTACAGGTCCCTAGATAATAAAGATCTTTGGGGTGAATTTTTCACTAAAACCCAACTCTTGTGTGCAGTTCTTTTTCTTGTGTTCCCGATCTATTGACAAAGGCTGAACTAGCCACGTGCTAGGAACAAGGTAGTTCTGTACATGAGCGATGGATTACTATGTCATGAGCAGGCACACCTGGACTACTCAAGGACGGAACACAGGCTCGGGCTGCTGCTTGCTGGCAATGTGCTAGGTCTAAGAGGACAAAAGTAATAAATCAGTGTATTCATAATCTTAGACGGCAGAAAGAAACATATACGATTAGGTACTTTACAGGTAATAAGAGCAGCACTATGGAGGACTAGAGAAGAGAATCATCAATTCTGAGTCCATTTGTACAAAAGAGGCCACTAGTAATCGATTGATTTAGACACTGTAGTGGAAAACAAAGTATTAGAAAAGTAAAATGTGATTCATCGATTTGGTTGTGTGCATTTTGTCTTAATAAAGACTGGCATTTCCTAAAATCATCCTTTTATGAGGCTTTCCGGGGAGAGGCAGGTTGCTGATAAATAAAGCCATTAAACCTGACAACTCTCAATGGCTCTTGCTAATTTAAGAGATTCTAAATATTTTTAGGTTCAAATTGGCAGCACTCTGTGGGCTTCTGTTTCTTATTATTGTTGATTAGATTCAAACTAGTCACAGGAGAGAAAAGGGTCCAACTACACTTGCAGATAATACATTTTTGCTGAGAAGCAAGGAAGAATAAAGAGGTTGGAAAATAAAAAATATGTGCTAAATAAAAAGTACATCCTCCTCTTAGAGTGTGTAAAACATGGAATTTGGAAGGTCACCAGGATTCCGCTTTACTCCAGTGTCCTCATATATAATCATCTTCACTTCTCTGAGGCTGGCGTCCTTTAACCACAGGAGTGCAAATCACGGCCTTACGAAACTTCATTAAAATGTGGATATTAGCCACAGCAGAGCATGGAGTGTGACAGTCGTAAAAGAAAACGAAATCACCTCCAGGAACATTTTCTAAGAATGAAGAGACAAGGACACTACCCATGGGATGCTCGCAGTTCAAGGGGGAAAAGACCACAGTATTTCCTCTAAGCTTCAGTGGCATTTGTCCAGAAGAGCTCTACATGTGCTGGATCACAGTCGCTGCAAACTCTGGTGCTGTTTTAGATCTAGAAGAAAATTTCTTCTGGTAGTCAGTGGAGAAAAATCACTCACAGATATCATCAAACTTGAACTTGTAAGATGTTAAGCTGAGCCACTGAGAGTAACAGTAAATTTGAATCTCAAGGAAGATTGTTGTGTGGGATGCAAAGCCTAGAGGTGGAAATCACTCACTTGACTAACATAAAAGTCAATAAGTAAAAAGATTTAGTAAAACGATGAGGGGAATGATTACATAAAAGTAACAAGAAAACACTATAATAGACAGAAACTGATGTGTCACCTTCCTTCTTGTTCCATGACTAGATATTTTTAGAAATCTCAAGGATTTCTAAATATTTTCTCTGACCTCTTTCTTATTGTCATCCCAGAATGATAATCTCAGGCACAGTATTCCTTAGTGTTGCTGGAATAACTTGCAAATTTTATATTGAATTTTTTATTCTACTGGTATACAATAGACAATTTTAGGCCAAGAATTTGTTTGTTTTTTGTCAAATTATACCTTATTACAGCTTGTGTGTCTGCTTAGCTTCCAACTGTATGATTTGCTGTGGAGGTCAAGTCCTGACTGAGGTTACTCATGGTGTGCTCAAGATGCATTATTATCAAGGTTCGTGCATGACGCCAATATTCAATAACTTATGGATATAAATAACATCCATAATAAGTGAACATTGGTGTCTGAAAATGATAATGTTGGTAGATAACATTATTACGTGCTTCCTGCAAGCAGAGCTTTGCACTAACTTCATTATCTCTTTAAACTGCATAAAATTCCATATGTAGATACTATTGAGTTACACTCATTATATAAATGGAGAAACCGAGTCTCAGTGGGGAGAAGTGCCTGAGCTGGGACTCGTACTGTACAGGACACCACAGTCGTGTTCCTGACTGAGGCGCTGTGTTGTTAAGGAGAGCTCTTTCCACCGCGTTTGGAACACATCCAAATTCCTTCAGGCAAACTTACTTCAACTTTTGCATCCCTTTACCTAACCACATAATAAACTTTATTAATGGGAAATCTCTGAATTTTAGATCCCATCTAACTACCCTTTCCTCTATCCAAAATTTTGTTTATTGGCAATTGAATACTTTTATTCATTCGCTAGTCAAAACAACAATTTCTCACAGATGCCTTGTTTATAGTAACTCTGGATTCCTGAAATTTTATACACTGTTCAGTTTTCAGTCATCATTTTCCTTTATTTCTCTGCCAAATTGAATTCTGTCTATGAAGGTCTTGATTCTGAAATTCCTCTGTGCCTTTCCTCTTGTCTTTATAAAGCTACTACCTTCCCACCTCTTGTCAACAAAAATTATTTGTTCATGCTCTGAACTAAAAATCTCTCAAGAAGATTTTTGAAGGAAGGAGCCTTACCTCAGATCAGGAACATCACCTGTGGTTTTTCTAAACCTGTTGTGATAATCTCATTTGCCATGTTCAATGATTCATTGGATATTGGCTGTGTGATACAGAGCTGCTTAGTGAGTGGTTAAAAGAGATGTCATTTATAAATGAAGTAAATGTGCAATGTACACATGTAGTTGAAAAAATATAAACTTCTTTGATATATTTGAAAACTTCAATGAAGATGAGAGGTCTGATGTTTCCAATAGGTGAAAAAAGCAGTATAAAATTCTGTCTGAAATAATCTATGCAACAAATTCAGTGTACTCATCAAATGTCCAGTGAATCTTTTGAGTTGTTATGAAGAGATATAAATATCCATTTGTATCTATACATAATGGAATACTACTTGGACATAAAAAAGGATAGAACTAACTCATTTGTGGGAAAATTGATGCAACTTGAAAACATAATCTTAAGTGAAATTCCATATTATTAACCAATTCCATATTATTAACTACAGTTTTCATGTAGAACATTACTTCTCTAGATTTATTCATTGTATTTAACTAAAAATTTGTCAGCTTTGCATTACTTCTATTTGTTTCCCTACTCGGCTCCTGGCAACTGTAGTGATCCTGTGTTTCTGTTTATTTACCTTTAAAGAAAGATGTCTACATATAACTGATGTCATCTATTACTTTTCTTTCTATATCTGGCTTACGTCATTTACCATAAGAGTCCCCAGATTCATCCATTTGCCACGAATGACATTATTTCATCTTTTGAAGGTCTGGGTAACATTTCATAACACATCTGTATATACACCATATTTCATTTACTGACTGTCCCATTGATGGACACTGAGTGTGCTTCCATATCACAGCTGTGGTAAACATTGCTTCCCTGAGCACTGAAGTGCATGTGATGCCTATTTCATTTCTTTGCTCCCTTTTCCAGCATAAAGATTGCTGAGTCATAGAGTAGAGATGTCCCCAGTGCTTTTGCCACCAGGGGCCAGTTTGTGGAAGAAATTTTTTCCATCGACCGAGGATGCAGAGTGGTGGTGGTATTGGGATAATTCAAGTATGTTACATTTACTGTGCATTTTATTTCTATTATTATTATATTGTAATACATAATGAAATAATTACACAAGTCACCACAGCACAGAATTAGTGGGACTCCTGAGCTGGTTTCACTGCAAGTAGAGAGTCCCATTTGGTTGCGATAGGAGACAGCGACTCCCATAGTGTGTTGCTTGTGTTCAGTCATTTTGGTTGCTATTTCTGTAGCAACCAAATCCCACGAAGACAGGATGTCGGAAATGGAAGCAGATTTTTGAGTGCTTTTGTGGTAATCTCAAGATTGTTTCATTTTCACACAACCACCAAAACAGCTCACCAACTCTATATACAAACCCCCGAACTTGGGCACCCCTTCAAGAGTCCTTGGAGTCCCTCTAAGTTAGCAAGAGCCTTTTCTTTTTCTTTTTTCTTTTTTCTTATTTTTTTCCCTTAAGAACTATACTCAGTTTGCTCCTGAGTGCTGTGTCCCTGGACTTCATTCTTCATGGTCCTCAGGACATGAGCTTTACAGGGAGAAGAAAGTTGTTTACATCATGATCTCTCTTGCAATTGTAAAGAAAATTTGACTTCATCTGATTATACAGACACAGTGACAGGTCAAGATTGCAGAGGACTTCTCCATACTACTTATTAGTCAAATAAATAATTTTTGAAACTTCAATAATTTGCAATGCAGGACTGATTTATATAAGGCTTTACTTATATATATCTTCCAATTTCAAGAGTATGCAACACCTGGCATCATTTTTAACAAAGCCATCCCCAGAAGATGTCCAAAATCATTATTTCTATGATTCTTGGTTGGTTTAGAATGGGTAAATTTGACCCAAGAGATACTTTGGGTGGTGGATATATGTCAGGCTGAGGAAAGGCACTCCCACAGATCCTGTCTCCGCCCTTAGGCACACACCAGAAGAAAAAACTAACAGAGAATATTCTCTAAGAGAAAAAAAAATCTGTGTTTAGTAAGTCATCTTATTTGATTCTCTTTTTCATGTATTTCTTAAACTATTTCTCGGTATCTGTTTTAAGGATGCCCACCATGTTTGGAGTTGATAACAGCCTGTTTAGCTTCTGACATTTCAGAAGGCAATCCATGGGTTTTCTGTGGCTGTCCTGTTTTTACTGGAATTTCTGTGATTTTAATAACTGGGTGGAGACCACCAAAAGTCAAGGCCTTGGGGATACTCTGAGGTTGGCTTAGGAGGAGTCACAGTTCTTTGCTTGTTAATGACTACGAGCAGACTCCAGGTACCCTGTTCAAAGGGCCTCCATCTTTTATGGGGATAAATAACTGTACATTTTTTAATTGACCAGTTGCTTCCTGAGAATGAAAATATGCTTCTCTCACCAAGTTGCTAGGACTATTCTCTCTCCAATATACTTAAAAGTCTGCTTTTTTGGTCATTCATTATCATTTGTGTAATATATTTTAGCAAGTCATAACATCCTGAAAAATTTTTATTTTGATATGAAAAGTAGTTTGGAGAAAAAGTTCACATTGCTGACATTTTGAAGCAATAAACTTATTGAGCACAATATCAGTGTACTTTTCTTAGATATTATGTAAGTATTATCACGATGTGCTTATTTGTAAGTTATGAGGCTATTACCATGTATCTCATTTCATCAAGATTAAAAATGAGAAACACTAATTGAAATGATGCTGAAAGAATTAACAAAAGACTAAGAAAATAAAGTTATTTTCAACTATCCAGCTTGACAAAAATTCTCGATTTGCTTAAAAATCAATATAAGAAATATCATTTTTTAGTGGTAATTGTATTCACTGAAGATTAATTAATGTTCACTGAAAAGTAGCAGTAACTGATATAATTTGCTTGTGTGTATATGTAATTTCTTCTAATCTTAGAAATAATGTATAGATGATCAATAATATTTGTAACTTTCTTGGTTTAGAAACTAGAATATTTCAAAGCCTAGAAACTAGAAACTAGAATCATCCATTTATATGATTGAAAGTACAGTATATATCTTCTCATAACAAGCTTTAACTGTACGGAACTTTGAGTTCAAATTTTTAACCCCTTTGGTTAATATATTTAAACATGACTACATTCATATTTTATGCTTATTCATCTAGTTTGGTAAGTAAATTCTATTCTATTATAGATTTAAATGGATGATAAATTATGTCCTTGGTTTTTAAACATATCTTCATGCTTTCTGTATAACCTCTTTTATAAAGATTTTCCAAACATTTATTTTAGAGAATAAAAAAATTTTTTGATTTTTCTGATGTATTAAGGAAGCAGGCACACCAAAGTTTAAGGAATGATTGTGGAGAGCATAAAGAAAACATAATGATATCATACCATTTGTTATGGAAATTCAATGCCAGTTCACTATCATCTTGCCAAGTACATAACTGAATACTGAGTATTTGTTATGTTGTGAAATGATTGTTGGTGCTATACTCAATTGTTTTTGCTCCATTGTTAGAAGCTAGTTTACAGATGAAAACACAGTTATCATTTAGCTTTTTGCTTTATTTCTTTGTTTTCCTCTCTCCACATGTGCTAGTACTTTCCTGATAAAGCATTTGCATAACAGTCCCTTCTCAAGCTGTACTTCTAGGAAATTTACTCTTCCTCATTTATCTTCTTTTTGTGGCATAAAGCCATTAACATTTGGCCAAGTTTTCGCTTTGCAGTTAAAATTTTCAGCCACAAATACAGACTCAAAAAGTTAAATACCATTCCTCATCTAACTAAACGATCATATACCCTTCTCTGTAGGTTATTTCAGAGGACACACCGAATAAAATGGACAAAAGAAATCTGTCAGTAGTGTCAGAATTTGTGCTTCTGGGACTTGGACAGTCATCGAATATTCAGACCTTACTCTTCATGATATTTCTGATGATTTATCTGATGACTGTATCTGGAAATATCGCCATCATGGTTTTAATCGTCATGGACCCTCAACTCCATTCTCCCATGTACTTCTTTTTGGCTAATCTGTCCTTTGTTGATATGTGGCTTTCCTCAGTGACAACTCCTAAGATGATCACAGACTTTCTCAGGGAGAACAAGACCATTTCTTTTGGAGGATGCATGCGTCAAATCTTCTTTGTCCACTTCATCGGAGCAGGTGAGATGGTACTGCTTGTGGTGATGGCCTATGACCACTACGTGGCCATCTGCAAACCCCTGCACTACTCCACCATCATGAGCCTGCACAGGTGCACTGGGCTGGTGCTGACTGCATGGATAGCTGGCTTTGTGCATGGCATGAGTCAAATGGCTGTGATTGCACAGCTGCCTTACTGTGGCCCCAGGGAAATAGACAGCTTCTTCTGTGACATACCACTGGTGACCAAGCTGGCCTGCATGGATTCCTACAATTTGGACATTTTAATAAACATTGACTCTGGGCTTGTGGCAGTAACCTGCTTTGTTCTGCTGCTGATATCATATACATACATTCTTGTCACTGTCCGCCAAAGCTCTAAAACAGGTGCTTCCAAGGCGCTGTCCACCTGTACTGCCCACGTCACAGTGGTGGTGATCTTCTTTGGGCCCTGCATCTTCATCTATGTGTGGCCACTAAACATCACCTGGTTGGACAAATTTCTTGCTGTGTTTTTTGCTGTTTTTGCTCCTCTCCTAAATCCAGCCATTTATACACTGAGAAATAAAGAGATGAGAAATGCTGTGAAAAGATTTAGAAGCTATTGTATAGAATCCAAGGGAAATACATAATGCTCAGTGTTATGGTTTGTGTCTAGATGTCCCCCCAAAGTCTCATGTGCTAAGAGGTAGCTGGAACTAGAGTTTGTGATTACTAAATTAGTCCACTGATTGGTTTGGCATAGTTCTGCTGGGATCAAGGATGTGACACTAGGATTAAGGGTATTAGGATTAAGGGTGGGAGTACTGCCCCCCCAAAGGCAGGTAGCCTGAATAAAATATAAAATACAGGAAGAAGTTGGTTACCCCCTTCGCTTGCATTCCTTGCTTACCTGGCTGTCTTCTGCCTGTCTGCCATGCCACCCTGCCTCAGACCCAGCTGACTGAGGACTGAAACCTCTACAAACTGTGAGCCAAATAAACCTTTCTTCCCCTAACTTTGGGTGTCTGGTATTTTGTCTCAGCAATGAGAGAAAAGTAACTAAGACACTCAGAAACCTCTTTGGGTGTACGTCACATTAGCAAAATATTGACCCTATAACATGGATAGAAATTAAGGAACTTCATTTGATATCCTCACTTTATTCTATTCTCTACATGCACATATATAAATTTAATATAATTCAGGGTTTTTAAATCTTATCAATAAGCTAGCAGTACGCTGTAAATTATTTCCTTAAAATCCAAGCAGTAAAGGTCATTTTTTGTAGGGATGGCATCTAATCTGTTTCTGAAGGTTTTAATAATATAAAGAAAAACTTAAAATTTGTGTAATGAACTCATAAGTCCATTCTGATGGACAATATTTTAATGAGCTACTCTTGATTATTTTGCTAACTCCAGTTTAAAAAAAATATTTTGTACCTTGACATAGTTCTCAAATCTTTCACTCACCTTTTGTCAAAAGGCAAGTTTATTATTACTTTTGACTTATCTTGGTTTTGCATCAAAATACTAATCTCTTTGTTAAAAAAAAAAGGTGGATCAGATGAAATAAAAGCAACAACCTGACTAGCTATAGTTAACTCAAGGTTGTTTTCATTCAAAAAGTTTTAAGTAAAATAAGTATTACATAATGCTATTTTTAATCTCATTCTCAAGGACTACATTGATTCTTAAATTATTTTTAACAATTGTGTAAAATCTTGAAATGTATCTCCCTGAAAGTAGTGATCATAACTTTGCTAATTCTCATAATAAAATACTTAATACAGTTGATGATAGGTAATGGACACTTAATTATATTCTAAAAATATCAATGCATGCCAGTTGTTAGATTCAATTACTTATAAATTACACTATTAAGGACTAATTTCATATACATGTTTTCACTTTAAAATATTGTTAGGTGACTGGAAGTTGTATTTTAGTAGTAAAGTGCTTGCCTGGCTTTTGTGAGGTTCTGGGCTGAACTGCAAAAAGAAGTGAAATATTCTTAAAAGTCTGAAATATGTAATATTTCATTTCCTCCATGATTATACATTAAATGGATTGAAATTGAATTATAATAACAATAAAATTTCATTTAAAAGTTCTAAAGCAAGAAGATATGACATATATAGTTTCTGTTTTTCTTAATATGAGAAAAAAATACAAAAAACAATAGAATAAAAATTAATCATTCTTAGCTGCCTGTTCTATATCATCATGTGATCTGTATTATAATCTGCAATACTTGTATTATCTGCTGATTATGAATAACTCAAAAAAATTAGAGATACATGTTAAATTTCTTTATTTAACGTAGTCTTCTGTTTTCCTTGACTAAGGGATTCAAAAACAAACTGATTCCAAGACTGCTCATTTATTACATGTCGTTGCACATTGAACAAAATGATTATCTTTTACAAATAAAGGTAGAGTGGCTCATGCCGAGGATATAATATGAGAATATCCTCATTCCCACAAACAAATTTTTGGAAATGTTTTAATCCACACTTTTGTTTGTTGTTGCCTTCTGAATTGTAAACCTAAGCATGCACCAGCACATGTGCAGCAATAAAGGACTAGCAACAACCATTTGACTATTTGTATCTGACCTGCAACCTCAAGTGCTCAAGAGTGTAGAAATTCACCCACTTAGTTGAAATCCCTCTGTATTTTAAATATATTTATTACTAACCATTATATTGATTATTTTTATTTATTTTATACCCTTATAATGTAATCTGAGTGTTGTGGATAATCCTGTATGTGTTAAGACTGGTGAGTAACATGATTGTCGATTGCTTAATTTGTTGTGCTATAAAATAAATTCCTTGACCTAAGTAATTTTCTACTGAATGTCACTACGTTGAATAAGTCATTGTTTAAACCTATAGAGGATGGTACAAGTTCAGATAATGCAGTAAAGAAGAAAAATCATATCAATCATGTGTCCACTTCACTGACACAAAATTTTACTTTTTCCATTCTATAAGACACCCATTATAATCAAGCTGTGGTTACAGATCCATAAACATAGTAAGCCATATTAATGGCTCAGAACTAAAGAGACTTATTAGACCTGATATCCAGAGGGTGCTTTGTGAAGAACCCCTATTATTCACCAACATCTGATATCTGACTCCAGTCATTTTACACAGACCTGTATTTGTACGGCCAGGAATAGAGAGTAATATACAATAATTCTTATCTATTTATCTGATTATTGTTTCCTCTGTAATGGAAGCAATTGGCAAGTATTAAAGGGAGATACTTGTATTTTTACAGTGTGTTTTCATTCTAACAGCTGTCGCCAGCATTCTTATCAGGCTTCGTTGTCACCAACCTTCCAACTCTATTCTTTCTGATTCCAGGATCTGTAATCAAACCACTAGTAACAGCTCATGAATCAATATGAATGCCATGCTTGCTTCAGGCCTAAGGGAACAATGAAATTCACTACTGTCATTTCTTTCCAGTGGGTAATTTTTCCATACCACTGCCACGTTAGCACAATACTTCACTTAGTGATACTCCAAGATCAAAGATTTTCACTTCTACTTGCTTTTAATTACTGGTCCTAAATTGCAATCATTAACAAAACTCTGTGCACCCAGGCCCAAGTTTCTACTTGTCACTCCATAAAGGAGTTTTTATACAGTTAGACATACATAGTAAAGGACAAGAGGCAGCCGAGTATAGGTGGTGAAGGAAAGAGCTGAATTGTAAGGTAATGAAAGTTATTCATAGCTCTGGGCTCCATCTTCGGACCCAGGCTTAAGCTTGCAGGACAGGATGCTCCTGGTAGCTGATTCATTCTGGCTCTGCCCCCTTCCAGGAAAGACAGCTCCGGGCTCCATGATGGCCCAGGCTTGAGCTTGCAGGACAGGATGCTCCCAGCTTGGCCCACACACCGGCAGTGTAAAACTCAAATAAGGTGGGAAACATCTTGGCACTGTGCCTCTCTCTCTCATTAGTGTTTTTTGTTGTTATTTTTTCTTTTTCTTTTTCTTTTTCTTTTTTTTTTTTCTTTTTCTCTTCTGATCCAAGCCATCACTATCTGGTAAAGCCAACAATACCCACACCACTAAGGAACTTTTAGAGACATAAACTATAAGGAGATGTGAGCGGGCTACCAAAGATCTCCCAAAGAGCTGCAGTCTGACAACGGCTCCTAGACTCCACGCTTGGAGGCCAGGATCAACCTAGTACCCAGAACTGACCCCTGCAGACTCGGTAGGGCTAAGGAGCATAGAATCAGGTTATGGCCTGCACTCCCCACAGAGCAGTGACCATTGGAGAAATCTCACTATACATGTATGTATATATAATATTTGTACGTATTGGTTTTGTTTCTCCTTTTATTTTTCTCTTTCTCTTATTCAGCCTGTTACCTGTCTGATGCATTTTCCTGCCTACATATTCTTTCTTGTTGTTGTTGTTTTGGTTTTTATTTTTACTGACTCCTGCCTGGCTCATATCTCTCCTTCCTCAACCAAATGTTGTGATTTTTCCTTTTCTTTTCGTTTTCTCTCTCCCTTTCATTTTTCATATGAATAAATATTGTCTAGATTCTATATGGTTTGACCCATTACTCTCACCTTTCACTCTTCCTAAACTATCTACTCAAATTTCCCAAAGTATAAATAGCATCCTATTTTAAGCTTTACAACTATTAGAACTTTCTTCATTACCGCTATACCTTTTCCTATCTTTCATTATCCCTGCTCCAAGCAGGGAAAAAAACACTATACTAACAGGATACCCACTACATACAAATTCCTGGTTTATATTGGATTCTGCTTTATGACAGTGTTGATCTTACTCTTATGGTTAAAGATATAAAGTTAATATCTACCGCAGTTGGTAAATTTCATGACTGCAATTGATGCTATTGCTAATGTATTAGTGTCAAAAGTGTGTGATACAGGTTATAACTAGTTGTACTTTCTAATATGGTAATACTGTAATTATCTGAGGTAATAATCATTAACATAATCTAGGGTCATGAGACAGCCACAAAAGCCAAGAATCATATATACCTAGAAGACACTGAATGAACAGAATTCTCCTTAGAAAGCATTGATATTTGTCCTCAAGTAACCTCTCATAATCAAAATATAAAAATCAGCACTGAAACTAAAAGGGGGGAAATACATATAGATACAAAGAAAATGGCGAGACCCAGAAGTAAAATACAACCCCAGACCCCCAGCTCACCCAGAACAAATCCAGAGGACAATGAAATAGAGGACATTGGAAAACACTCAACCAAACTTTCAGAAATGATAGCAGCAGAAGTTGAAAAACAGATGGATGAGGTTATAGAGAACATCAGATTAGAAATAATTGGCCAATTTAAGAAGAGATGATGATTACAATGAAAGACCTACTTAGTGAATTTAGAGTAGACACAGATTAAAAAAAACAGAAGAGCTTAGAAAAACAATGGAAAACTTGACCACTCAATTTAGGAAAGAAATGGAACCCATGAACAGATGTTCAAGAAATCAAAAACTGCCTCAAAAGTATATGCAGTCAACTAAATGAGAGTGAAGACAGAATCTCACAACTAGAAGACAAGACTGCACTTCATGACTATGAAAAGGAAAACTTCTTAAAAATAACTAGAGACTATGAAAAATCAATACAACAACTGCAAGATGATGCAAAAAAGAACAACATAAGATTGATTGGAGTGAAGGAAAAAGAAGGAGGCAGTGCACAGGATATAAGAAGACTATTCACAGACATAATGACAGAAAACTTCCCAAGCATGAGAAGAGAACTTGACACACACATAAGTGAAGCATTTAGAACCCCAATTTCCTATGACCAAAATAAATCTACACCAAGATATATAATAATCAAGATTCCAGAAATTCAACAAAAGAACAGAATACTGAAAATTGTTAGAGAAAAAAAAATCACCTATCAAGGTAAACCCATCAGAATCACAGCAGACTTCTCAACACAAACCCTTAAATCAAGGAGAGCCTGGAGCAAAATATTGCAAGCTTTAAAAGAAAATAATCTCCAACCAACCCAGATTGATGTACCCAGCTAAACTATCTTTCAAATTCAACAATGAAATAAGATATTTCCATGACAGAGAACAACTGAAGAAATCTATGACCTGCAAACCACCTCTACAAAATATTTTGAAAGATATCCTAGAAAAGGAAAAAGGAAAGTATAATTACAAGGACACTAATAAATAATAATCTACTACGCAAGACAAACAGTTAAACTGAGGTGAAATACAGAACCAATAACTGAAAAGATCTATGACAAAGATAAGTCAATACATAACAGCTGTAACCATCAATGTAAATGGTCTCAACTCACCAATCAAAAGAAACAGGCTAGCAGAATGGATCAAGAAACAAGATACATCAATATGTTGCATACAAGAGACACATCTAACTCAAAAAGAAATTCATAGACTGAAAATCAAAGGATAGAAAACAGTATTTCATGCAACAGGAACCCAGAAAAAAGCTGGGGTAGCTATCCTAATCACAAATAAAGTGAACTTCAAACCAAAACAGAGCAACAGGGACAAAGAAGGTCACTACATACTTCTCAAGGGAAAACTCCAAGACAAAGAAATAACAATCATTAATATTTATGCACCAAATATTGGTGCACCTAACAACATAAAACAAATATTAAGGAACATGAAAGATCACATAAACACTAATACAAATATAATGGGAGACTTCAATACTCCACTGTCACAAATAGACAGATCAACTAAACAAAAACTTAACAAAGAAATATCAGAACTGAATCAAATCTGCGAACAAATGGACTTAGCAGATCTATACAGAGTGTTCCACCCCACAACAACAGAATACACATTCTTCTCAACTGCACACGGGACGTTCTCCAAAATAGACCACATACTAGCTCATAAAGCATGTTTAAGTAAATGCAAGAAAACTGAAATTATACCATACATACTCTCACATCATAGTGCAATAAAACTGGAATTCAATGGTAATAGAGAACAAAAACACCACATAAACACTTGGAAACTAAATAACATCCTTCTGAACAATAGCTGGGTCACAGAAGAAATTAAAGAAGAAATTAAGCAATTTATTCAGTTTAATGATAATGCCGATACCACATACCTGAACCTATGGGATACAATGAAAGCAGTACTATGAGGGAAATTCATTGCATTGAACCCCCACATCAGGAAAACAGAAAGAGCCCAAATAAACAATTTAATGTTGAACCCCAAACATCTAGAAAAAGAAAAACAAATCAAGGCCAAAGCTCATAGACGAGAGGAAATTATTAAGATCAGAGCTGAAATTAATGCAATTGAGACTAAGAAAACAATACAAAAAAACCAATGAATCGAAGAGTTGGTTCTTTGAAAGAATAAATAAAATAGACAAACCCCTAGCCACTCTTATGAAAAGAAGGAAAGAAAAGACCCAAATCCATGCAATCAAAAATGAAAAGGGTGAAATCACAACTGATCCTGTGGAAATCCAAAGGATCATCAGCACTTACTTCAAGAACCTCTACTCAAACAAGCTGGAAAACACTGAAGAAATGGACAGATTCTTAGAAACATATGAACTACCAAAACTGAATCAAGAAGAAATAAAAATACTAAATAACCCAATATCAACCATTGAAATTGAAGAGGTAATTAAAAACCTACCAACAAAGAAAAGCCCAGGTCCTGACGGTTTCACAGCTGAATTCTACAAGAAATTTAGAGTTGATTTAATGCCACGAATTCTCAAACTCTTTAACAAAATTGAAACAGAAGCAATACTCCCAAATTCATTCCTGGAAACAATCATTACCGTGATACCAAAGCCAGAAAAGGATCCAATGAAGAAAGAGAACTACAGGCCAATCTCATTAATGAACATAGATGCTAAAATTCTCAATAAGATACTGGCAAACAGAATACAACAAATTATCAAGGAGATCATACACTATGACCAAGTAGGATTCATTCCAGGGATGCAGGGATGGTTCAACATATGCAAATCAATACATATAATACACCATATCAACAGACTCAAGGACAAAAATCACATGATCATCTCAATAGATGCAGAAAAAGCATTTGATAAAATCTAACACCCATTCATGACAAAAAAAAAAAAACCTACAGAAATTAGGAATGAACGGTCTATATTTAAATCTGATAAAAGCCATCAATTGGAAGCCAACAGCCAACCTCACACTAAATGGTCAAAAACTTGAATCTTACACACTGAAATCTGGAACAAGACAAGGCTGTCCACTATTACCACTGTTATTCAATATAGTTCTAGGAACATTAGCCAGAGCAATCAAGCAAGAGAAAGAAATAAAAGGGATAAAGCTAGGAAAGGAAGAAGTTAAAATATCATTATTTGAGGAAGACATGATACTCTACATAGAAGACCCCAAGAATTCCACCAAAAACTTCTAGATTTAATAACCAAATTCAGCAGCATAGCTTGATACAAAGTCAACAGTCATAGGTCAATAGCATTCCTGAACACAAATAACAGCCTCACTGAGAGAGAAATTAGGGACAAAACACATTTCAAAATAGCACCTGAAGAAATGAAGTACCTAGGAATCAATCTAACAAAGGAAATAAAAGATATACACATCAAAAACTACAATACTTTGAAAAAGGAGATTGGAGAAAATTTCAGAAAATAGGAAGATATCCCTTATTCTTAGGTAGGATGAATGAATATAATAAAAATGGCCATACTCCCAAAACTGTTATACAGATTTAATGCATCCCAACTAAAATACCAATAGCATGTCTCACATAATTAGAGAAAACAATCCTAAAATTCATTTGGAACCAAAACAAACCTGGAACAGCAAAAGCAGTTCTGGTCAACAAAAGCAAAGCAGGGCCCATCAAAATCCCTGACCTGAAATTCTATTACAAAGCTACTATAATAAAAACAGCATGGTATTGGAAAAAAAACAGACCCCAGGACCAATGGAACAGGTTGAAATATACAGAAACAGGTCCATACACTCTCAGTCATCTAATTTTGACAAAGGGGTCAAACACCCTCACTGGAAGCATGGTAACCTCTTTAATAAATGGTGCTGGAAAAACTGGCTCTCCACAATGCAAAGATTAAAACTAGACCCATATCTTTCCCCATACACTAAGCTAAAATCAAAGTGGATCAAAGATTTAAATATTAAAACAGAAACACTAAATGTTTTGGAAGACAGAATAGGTAGAACTCTCGAAGACATATGTGTAGGCAAAGACTTTATGAACAAACCCAATTGCCCAGGAAATATCACAAAGAATCAACAACTGGGATCTAATCTTATTAAAAAGCTTTTGCAATGCAAAAGAAACCACCAACAGAGTGAAGAGACAACCCACAGAGTGGGAAAAAATTTGCCAGCTATTCCGCCAACAAAAGACTAATACTTCAAATATATAAAAGACTCATAAACATCAGATCCCTCAAATTTAAAGACTCAGTCCAAAAGTGGGCAGCTGAAATGAATAGACACTTCTCAGATGAAGAAGTAGAAACAGCAAATGAACATATGAAAAAATGTCAACATTACTGGTCACTCAAGAGATGCAAATTAAAACAACCCTGAGATTTCACCTCATTCCAGAAAGAATGGCTATTATCTACAAATCACCCAAAAACAAATCCTGGAGGGGATGTGGGGAGAAAGGAACCTTTCTCCACTCTTGATGGGAATGTAGACCAGTGCAATCACTATGGAAATCAGTGTGGAGATTCCTCAGGGAAGTAGGACTAGAGGTTCCATTTTACCCAGCTATTTCACTTCTTGGTATCTTCCCAAAAGAATTAAAAGCATCAAACCACAGCAATACATGCACACCCATGTTTATAGTGGCACAGTTTCTAATAGCTAAATTCTGGAAACAGCCCAAATGCCCATCAACGACAGAATGGATAAAGAAAATGTGTGTGTGTGTGTGTGTGTGTGTGTGTGTGTGTGTGTGTGTTTTAATACAATGCGGTACTATTCTTTCATAAAGAATGATAAGCTTGAGATATTTCAAGGTAAATGGATGCATGTTGAGATGATACAAGCAAAATAAATCAGACACACACATTTAAATACCGCATTGTTTCTCTGATGTGAGAAACTGAAAGTATAAATAAAGACTAAAATGTATTATATTGGAAAAGGAAAGAAAGTGTTCAAATAGGAAGGGGAAGAAGGGAAGGGGAGAGGGAAAGGAACATAGGGACAAGAGAAATAAGGAATAGAATAAAAAATTGAAACAAAGCTTTTGTAAATAAGGAGGGAGGAGGGAGTGAAGGGACAGGAGGGGAACAGAAAAAAAAGCAACAGCAAGATATATCATGTACAGGTACAAATCCCCTATGATGAATGTTATTATTATGTACATCTAAAATATACCATTAAAATACAATTTAAAAAAAAAGAATTATTTGAAAAAAAAAAGAAAGAAAGATGCCACTGGTAATGTATTGGTTCAGACAATGTAGTTGAATACAAAGCATTAGAAAAACAAAACACGGTTCACTGATTAGGTTACACACATTTCTTCTCAATAGAGGCTTATATTTCCCAAACCCTTCTTTTCACCAAGCTTTCTGGGGAGAGGAAAGTTATGATAAGTAAGGCATTAAACTTGACAACTCTCAATGATTCTTGCTAATTTAAGAACTTCTAAGCATTTTTATGTTCAAACAGGTAGCACTGCGGGGGTCTCTGTTTCTTATTATTGTTAATTAGACTCCAATGAGTCATAAAAGAGAAATAGGTAGAGTTGCTGATATTACAGCTCTAGCTGAAAGGCAGGTAAGAATAAAGAACTTAGAGAATACAAATACATGCTAAATAAAAAGTGTATCCTGTCCTCTTAAAGTCTGTATAAAGCACAGAAATTAGATCAGAAGGATTCATCTTACTTCAGTGTAGCCACAAATAATTACCTCCACTTCTCAGAGCCTTGGATCCCTTAAGCACAGCAGCCCATGCAACACACGGCCTTGTAAAATTTGTCTAAAATGTAGGTGTCAGTCACAGCACAGCATGGGGTGTGACAGTCATATAAGAAAATAATCAGCACCAGAAATTTTTTCTAAGATTGAGGAGATGAGGACACTACTTACGGGAGCTAGAAGTTCATGAAGGAAAAGATCACAGCCATTTTAACTCCAAGCCTCACTGCCCCAGTTGTTCAGAACATTTCTATATGTACTAGATCATGGCGCCCTCAAAATCCGGAGCTGATTTATAACTAGAAGAATATTTCTTCAGATGGTTACTGGAGGAAAATCACTCCCAGATATCATCAAATTTGAACCTGCAAGGTGCTAGGCTGAGCCACTGAGAATAACAGTAAAATTGAAGCTGAAGGGTGATTATTGAAAAGCCCAAAGGAATGAAAAATCTCCACTATCTACATGGTAGAAGTGATCTTGTCTTTTTCTTTACAGGTCATCCGAGAGCAAGCTATGTGATGGAGCCCACAGAACTATTAAATCAGTCTCCATTTCAAATCCCCATTTTTGGACTGGGTCTTTAAATTTGGGGGTGTTTTTTTTTTTTTTTTAGTTCTTTATATATTTTAGATGTTAGACCTTTCTCTGAGGGACAGCTGGAAAAAATTTTTTTCCACTCTGTGGGTTTTCACTCCACTCAATTGGTGATTTCTTTGGCTCTGCAAAAGCCTTTTAATAGGATGTGGTCCCAAGCACTGATTCTTTGTGTTATTTCCCGTGCAGTCTGGGTTCTAGTCATAAAATTTTCCCTACACCTATGACTTCAAGAGTTCCTCCTAATGAATAAACATTTCTCAGATGAAGAAATAAAAATGGAAAATAAATCTATGAAAAAGTGTTCAACATCACTGGTCATTCGAGAGATGCAAATCGAAACAATGCTAAGATTCCTTCTTACTCCAGAAAGAACAGCTATTACCAAGAAATCAACTAGTAACAAGTGCTGGCGGGGCTGCGGGGAAAAAGGAACCCTCCTCCACTGTTGGTGGGAATGTAGACTGGTCCAACCACTGTGGAAATCAGTGTGGAGATTCCTCAGAAAACTACAACTAGAGGTTCCATTTGACCCAGCTATTCCTCTGCTTGGTATCTTCCCAGAAGAATTAAAAACATCATAGCACAGCCATATATGCACAACCGTGTTTATAGTAACACAATTTGTAATACCTAAATCTTGGAAATAACCCAAATGCCTAATGACTAATGAATGGCTAAAGAAGATGTGGTTTTTCTACACAATGGAGTGCTGCTGTGCCATAAAAAGGATAAACTGGAGACATTTGTAGGTAAATGGATGCACCTTGAGAACATATTCTTTAGTGAAATAAATCAGACACTCATGAGTATATATTGAATTGTTTCTCTGATATGAGAAACCATAAGTGTAAATAAGGGCAAAGCGGGATAATAGATACTAGGTAAAAGAAAGATAATGTTCAAAAGGGAGGAGAACTGGAAAAGAAGGAGGGGGAAAGAAGGAAC